>JAUTBQ010210120.1:0-21608 GCA_032361185.1 Lepetodrilus ovalis | reverse complement strand
TTTTTATTTTTGTTATTTCCCTGTAATATTGTATAAGGCAGGTACAATAACGCAGTGGGTGATGGACCCCAACTTCAGCGTTATATCGAGGGTACATAGTACTACATTATTATCCGATGAATGTATCCGTGTGCTATTAATTTCCTTCTCAACTCCCTGGGTGATTATGGAGTTTAACGTTGCTGCAGGAATCTTTCGCCCATTTGTGACGATCAACTCCCTGGGAATGATACAATTAAATTTCACGCTACTTTCTATCATTAGCTACCTCTTGCTTCTTTCTAGCCTCCAATGCTTTAACAAGCAGTAAATGTTGACGACGTCTTTCTCTCTCCTGGAAGAGACGAATATATCGTGGAATTCAAGTCAAGAGAACATATAGCTATTGAGTTTTAATAGTGATTTAGAACTGCTGTCAAGATTATTTCGTCCTGCATTGTCAGTGTCATGAAATTGTAACGACAACAAAACCAGTACTTAAAAATTACCAATTTGCTTAGTAATAGAGGTAATATATTTCTAAATATTAGTTATTAATAATAAATAATAATAAAAATAAAAATAAAAAACCATTTGTTAGTAATGTGAAAATAAAATAACAAAAATGTGTTAAACTTCATTAACACTTTCCCCAGCTGGATTATGTACAAACATAGCTCTTTATGGCACATCCAGTTGCCTACAGCAGGGAGAGGGTTAAACATGCAACTTTAATAAAAAGGTGTAAAAATAAAGCATATGTTAGTTTTTGTGATGAGCGCTCAAATAATATGTTATTACCATGATTAGTGTGAATATCATGTGTGAATACCGTAAAGACTGCATTAGCAGAATATGCTTGAACATGTGAAGAGGGCAAACAATCAAAGAAAAGCAGCCAATGTTCAGCAGTGCTGATCATAATTTGTCATGAACACTAAGATAGTATTGTTAGGAAATTATACAAAATCCATCTCAAAGTTAAGAAAGCAAGTGCAAGAAAAGCAGACAAGTGACTCCATCATCCATTGAATAAACCTAGTCAGTAAACAACCTCAAGATTTTCATCCAAGAAATAAACAATATTTCCGAAAGAAAAATGTCATTATGGTTTTCAAAGTTAAATATTAAGAATTCACAATTTTGACCCACATTGTCTTCCAACAGATCTAACACCATCCCTCCCATAAGATTGTTAACAGTCGACCAATTGAATTGGGCTGCATTCAAATTTCTGTTTAACCCTCTCCCTGCTGGATTATGCACCAACACCAGTGTTTGAAATTTCCGCTGGCCTGGGCATTTCTCCCAATGCTAAAGGTATCCTTTGGGCCAGCAGAAATTCACGCTTTTTGTAAACATTTGTTATATGTATCATTATTCGGGCCAGTAAGTTTTCAGTGGTAATTTCGAACATTGACCAACACAGCTCTTTTGGTCATCTCTGGTTGCCTGCAGCAGGGAGAGGGTTGAGCAATCTGAATGCTAGTTCAGAAGCAAATAGCCAAACTTGGGAGTGAGCGAGTTGTTGTTTTACGTCGCAGGAGGAATATTGCACCCATACATGACGACACCTAACTTGAAATACAAACGAAGATACAGAGGTAAGAACATAACCGATATGAGAACGAGAGTTATATGGATGGAGTCACTTGTGGCTGCGTGTGAAGATTAAGTGAACGTACGATGGCTAGATTCTTCATTACCTGCTCCCGCATCATGAGTGCCTGTTGTCGTTTCATCTCGCGTTCCTGCAACACAAACAAAGCCACACATCTAGCACTTCCACATCTAACACACACGCACGGACTCGGTACCAAAAAATATAGCAAACGAATAAACATGTTGGTCAGGCATTGGAGACTGGTTAGTTTAAAAGGTTAGTCATATGTCTTGAATCTCTCAAAATATGAAATATCAATATTCTGAATTTTCAGTTCCAAATGGGAAATATTTCGATGACATTCCACTTGAAGTCTGATTCTATGTTCGATTTTCTTAAAACATAATTACATAATAGAATATTATCATAATCATGGAGACAAGAATTAAATAATCGACATTTTCAGCTAAATGACCATCAAAGAAATTCATTTTAATTTTGCTGCCTTCATTTCAGTCATGAAAATAGAAAATGACATTTGATATTAACAATGGCTAAACTAACCAATGTTCCAGCATTATACCATTAATTGAATCTAGCCAATCAAATGTCACATGCAGCAGATACTGACCAATGAGAGCAGCTTGACAAGAACACAAGACAGATAAGCAGAAGAAGTTACCAAGCCACAGCCGCAACACATTCCAGACTCACTGGTCAATTGGTCAACTGGCCAACTACAGCACAGCCATAATCAAGTATTTTATATAATTTTGATCAACAACAATCAAAACAACACAAGCCTTATGTTGCCTTTCCTGTACTAAAATTGTTTTAGAAAAAAGAAATGCTATTCAATTTCACATCAATTAGTACTTTTTTTTACGATTGAATTATTGCTTAACGTCGCAGCGGGAATATCTCACCCATAGGCGACGACCAATTAGTACTTAAATGTTCTCTACTGCAATATATTATATTATATGTTAAAAGCTCTCAAGCGATATGGATAATTACATGTATTATAATATACAGTTAGGCGACATTATTTGTTCAAAATTCATAAAGTTGCAATCACATTTCTGAATTTTCTGAATTATATTCATTCGATAATAAAATGAACATGTGCAAATTTCAATGGTTTATTTTTTCCACTTCTATATTAAATATCACACATTTGTCTTAATCTACCTGTATCCTACCATGCACATGCAGTATATATTGCTTTATAAGTATGATTTCTATTCTATCAATAAGCAACTTAAGCTTCCATTTAAATTTCAAACATGCAGAAGTTATTCTCGACTACACTGTGTGTTTATTACACTGCTTTGGTCAATCAAATTTAGTACACATAAACATGCCTAGTAAAAACTAATTAATTTACTCGGCAAATTTTGATTTGAGTTTTATGTTAAGAATGTAGAGTATTTAATAGGTGTGTTTACGTAGAGAGAAGATACATGGCCAAAGAAGAAAGTCTAGACAGAATATATCAAGCGCAGTCTATCAACAGAAGTATGCTCAAAAATCAACCAACAAATCAAGGTCTGGCGAGTTAAGAAAAGCTGTGTTTCAGAAAAGCTGCAATTCAGAGTGTCTGAAAGCTTATAAATAATAGATATCTCAACAATAACTAACTCAATTGATAGTTGAGAATTTCAAAGCAGTGTTCAAAGCTTGGTTTATCTGATCATTGTCTGGATACTATCATGAAAAAACCTTGCCCACAAGCTGTTGCAGAAATTTAAACAAATGTAAATCCAATGACCTGAGAAAATAAATCACCACATTTCCAAATGTTCAGTACGACATAATTTGGAAGTGACATCAGCTAACCAAAGCTCAATCTCATTGGTTGATTTCATCAAACCACTGTCAATTTCTGCATAATTTTCACTTACTCGCTCCATTTGAAACCAGAGTAGGTTAGACTGCAATAAACGACACTAGCTTGTAGCAACATAGTTAATAGATCAATGACATTAAATTAAAATCGATGAACCTAAAAGCACACTTGGCAAGTGAGAAAAGTGTTTTTGATACTAAAACTGTCATATTTTTATGCATGTGTTGACTAGGAGAAATTCATCAATGCAGATCCAAGAGAAATATGATAGGCTTGAAAAGCTGCTCTCATTTTCAATTGATAAAAAAATAAAATAGTACTGATAACAGTACTTTTGACATGTATACATACCTGATAATACAGTAGACAGAAAATATACCAAAAATATATGTTGTACAGTAAACAAATATATTTCTTAAGTTAAGCAGTTTATTAAGAATATTCTGTACAATACCAATATTGCAAGTCAACACATCACACTGAATGCTTTCTATCAACAATATTCCTTAAAGAAAATCGCTAAAGTAGGAACAATGCAAGAAACAAAATCATAAGTAAATAAAACACAATTTTGTTTCGCGGAGTTACTTCCCTTTTACAACACTACACGTGTGCTTGAAGTATGTTGCAATGCAGACATAAATATCTGTCTGGGCCATACCATCCCTATTCCCAATCATTGATAAATAAAATATAGTAAATTTAAAGAGAACAAAGTAAACTGGTTGACATCAATTCCTGTAAATTCAATATATGAAACTCAGGTAGTTGTTCCCTCAAATTTCTTGACAAAAATGGATATGAAGAGGGGGAAGGGGGTCATAAAACATCACAGTCTCATTGAATGTTCCATGTAAAAAATGCAATGGTGAATTTTGAAGAAAACATGCTGTTTTATCTTCGTACAGTGATCGAATGCGTTCAAGATTGGGCAGTTCAGAGGTCAAATGATTCTATTTATTCTAATATGCCAGGACAGTTCAGAAAGAACAGATTTAACAAAATGAGCGAGTGCTTATAGAGTTTAATTTCGCTCCGGGAATCTTTCACCCATTTGCGATAATTTAACAAGTGAGGACCATGTACGATACATTTTGTTCCATCTTGTGACGATATTTTCGAATGGCTTACCTCCAGAATCTGCTGAGCTCTCATTTCTCGTTCCTGTCTCATGTGCTCTTGACGTCGGTACTTTTCTTGTTGCTTCATCAACTTGGCCTGCTCCTTCTGCTTCCTCCGCTCAATGGCTAAAATAGATAAGTAATAGCCTCTAGTCTATGATAAACCCACACGTGTCTAAATATTAATATAGAGCATGTGCATGCATACAGGCAGTTGTCACTTAATAGGAATAATTATCATGCTTCATGTAACTTCTTAGACGATATCAATTGTAATGAATATCTCAAGACCTGAAAACATGAAAGCTGAAAAGAATGCATATATCAAGTGCTCGCATCGTGCTTATACATTCTGAAATATTGGCCTAATTTAAGGTCTATGAACACAAAGAAATTGTGTAAAGAAAAACAACTGAATACCACAAAAGGCAGCACAAACAATAAACCACAATATTCATGCAAAAGAGCAGTGTGAATTGGTAACAAGACTTGGCATGGTTGGCAGTGGTTGCTGGTAGGTTCTAGCATGTGTCAATATTCTTCCAGTCCAAAAATACCACTCCCTCCAAAATAAAGCAAAATATATAAAAAAAAAAAGATCTATGTATCAATCCACACCTCAATAGGAAAGCAGAATAGTCCCAGAAATGAGCCCCAAATTTAACAAATGATTATGATACTAAAAATATAAGAAATATTTGACAAATTCTCATTAGTAAATACATTCCATCTTGCTCCTGCATTACAAGTAGATTGTATTTTATTAGTTTTGCCTGCCGATCATATCAATTAGTGCATGAGTTGGGGGTGGGGGGGTTTAAGGCCATAATATTACAATATTCATTGTTATTTGTTTATAATGGGAGAAAAACCTGAAGATATCATACATAATACAGATTAGTCAAGGATGATAATTGCACACTGTGTATATACCACACAGTACTAATCTGCTGTTCAGATGATGTACCATAACTACCCTAATAATTCGAAGAGAAAACAATTAAATTTGTAATCGTTCAATTTATTATAATTATTATTATAGAGAAATACGAAAAGAGAACAAGATCTGTGTTTATATAATTAGGGTCAACCAAAGTATAAAATATGGTTGTAAATGAAATGGTAAATAAATGAAGAATCTTTTTTATTAAATCAAAAATAAAATGAAATTTTAATTTGAAAATTGACATGTTTGAATAATTATAAAATTAGTATATGAAAACAAAGGTAATGTTCATATTTTTAGGGTTTGAAGTTTTTTATTTTGCGGAGATCAATTAACATGAACGTTTACAATCCCATAAGAATGGCGATGTAAAACAACCTCAGAATATGAATGGAATACTTGTATATTGTGACTAAAGAATGGTAGCCTTGAATTTTAAGTATTTACAATATCAGTTTACAATCTCTTCCTGACACTCCAATATGATGCAAGTTCGGAGAAGGGATCCATACCTGTTGATGGTGTGAAAATCGGGTTAGTAAAGGTTTCCACCAAGATAATCAAATAAAACTTGTGGTGAGTAGGGTTAACAGATAAAAGAAAAGAGGGTTAAAACACACAGTGCTTGGAACAACACAATACCACGTATCACAGTTTGCACGTTACCATTAGAATTATGTATAAATTAAAAAACCCATGTATTACAGACCATTGATCGATATTTGAGAAAACAGTCCACCTATGTTAAATTGTCCGTACAACTCGTGTCAATAAACGAACTCGGGTGAATATAGGTGAAAGAAACCAACAAAAAAACAAGGGATTGAGATTATGGGTGGGAATGTATGAAACATGAAGCGGTTTAAGCAGGTGTGACAGCCTACCTTTATGCTGTTTTGCTTTCTTGGATAACTCTTTCTGCCTTTGTAAGTCAAGTCTCCTCTGAAATTTGATCTCTGCAGCTTTTCTCGCAAGCTCTACAAATACACAGAGTCAACCTTACACTAAGATTTATTTAACTTCCGTAGTCCAGATCTTGATCATAATTTAAATTTTCATTAACCACCATCATTAACAGATTTTTTTTTTTCTTTAAATTTTTATTTTATTGTGAATATCACTTTTGTTTTGTCGTAGTTATAATTAATTCAAATAAAAGCAAACATTACAAATGTTTAAGCCAAATAATGAATATTAAAAGCAACAAATAGTAATAAACATATTGCAGTCTAAAATTGATTTAGATATTTCACTTTTAAACTACAATGTTACTCTTAAGTTTTATACTTGAATGATTAATATTCTCTTTATGAATATATTTTTTATTAATTTGACAATTATGAAATATCTAATTTATCTGAATATCTGTAGGAATAATACTTAATAACACTCAATAAATTTAGTATTTTGAGAACCATGGCATTTAAATCTAAATTCAAATTAGAGTTATGTGTGCATGTGTTAACGTGTATGGCATTAGAGTAAAAGTAGATCATCCACCAGACAGCAAGGTGATAAGGGATTATCTCCCTTGAATCTATGATGGGGGAAAAAACAGACGTTTTCTCACAAATAATATCAATTCATCATAATTGTGCACTTTATTCTACAAACAGAACAATAATTATATATATTTTTTTTAATTAATTCAATACTAGTATATGAACTTGTATTACCTTTTTAAGCATCAGTTTGAATGATTAATATACTGAACCAAGAAAGTTTAGCAGCTTTGACAATAGATCAATTCCATTTAAAAATGTGTATATAATCCTAATACTTTAAAACAGAATTAATTTTTCTACCACAGGGGTCATGTTCAATATTTTGTCCTTTGAATTCCATACGTCTGGAATAGAATTTTGTGGTACAGGTGTGTAAACAACAACTTTCTTTGAAAAGAGTCAATAATAAAAAGTCAACTCATTCATTGTCAAATTTGTTTAGAAACCAATGTACTGACTATTTTTTTTTTTTTTATATGGGGTTTAAAGTCACTTTCTAGATTCTTTCACTAATATCATGACTTGTGTACCGACTGTACTTCAGAGCCTATCGGGACAATTCTCATACAGTACATTTAATCTCTGTAAATCCAAGAACTCTTCTATAATAATCAGTCAGGCAACCATCATATGTCTAGAATACTAATGGTCTCATGGGCAAAGATAACCAGTGAACAATACGAATATTACAGACAACAGTATGGCTAATACATGTAAGTACATGTATATATCATAGAAAAACTTGCTAATCTGATATTGAAAAAAAAAATGAAGATGGGTAAAACAGCAGGGATGAATGGAAAGACAGAAGGAAAGAAATATATATTTCAGAAGAAAATGTTAACAAGTCATCTGTTGAGAAACAGCTTCCAAAACTAATATGGGACGGTTGGTTTCAGTGTTTGATTTCAACAACATCAACCGTAGTACTAATAAAAGTAGTTAAAAGCACTGGCTAGTGTGTCTTTTAACAGAGATGTCTGGGTTTCAAACTCACCAACAGAATGTGCCTCTGAAAAATGGATATGGAATCTGTATAGGTCTTAAGACAAGTTTACTCTAAAGCATGACGAAGAATTGGTAACTAAATATAATCCACAATGCAGAAAATAAATAGGATTATTGGCACCCTTCACTGACAGAGCTGCTAGCATTCATTTAAAGCTAAAACACACACAATCCTCAAAGAAACATGCACAAGACAATATCTTACAACAATACAAACTGCCACACATTGTAGGTTAGCATTCGATCTACTTCTGGTCCAGTTGTACTCGTATTGTTATGGATAGATAGGAACGATGAGAATACCTTTTACATTTACTCGAATCATTAAACTTATAAAATACTATTAACATCACCAGCACAAATCTCCAAGTAGTACATGGAAAACTTAAGCTAATCGAGTACACATGTTAATTTGTATCTTACTTCTAATGCATGTCTGACATGTTCACAATGTCATGCTTGAATGCACGTTGATAAACAATACTACATTGTGTTACCAGGATGAGAAGACTATTTGCATCGATGCCGAGCAGGAACTTCCATCTCAAAAATGCATTCCATGCAACCGACTCGTACAAAGCAGCTAAACACATAGAACTTGGCCCGTCTGTTGATTAATCTTTCTACTGCTATATATCAATCACAAGCAATGCCTTTCAGGGCACCTCCAGTCGACTCCAGCATGTAGAAGGTTAAAAGTAGACGACAGCGACAGGTAGTTCTCCACACTGGAGAGGAGGAGATTCCATTTCCTGTCTCGTGATACCACTGTGGTAAGCAAGTCTATGCCAACTGCAAAGGAGCTGGCTGTTGGGGGTTTTGGGGGTGCGCGGCCGGGGATGGAGTGGGGAATGGGGACGGCGGTCACACACGGAGGACATGGCTCACCTTGCTGCTCCAGCTTTCTCTTCAGCTTCACCTCCATGAAGTGTTTGGCCAGCTCCTGCTGTTTGTGAGCCTTCTCCTTGCGCTTCAGAGCCAGTTCCTTCATCCTCGCTCGCTTCCCTTTCGACATGGCGATCCGGTCCAAGACCTCCACTTCCTTCAAAGGTACAGGCATCTGCAAAACAGACCAACAAAGGTTTGAATAATGATGCATATTGTTATACAGTAATCATAGCTCTACCGGTTTTAATCATTTTTAAAACAGACAAACAAAAGTTTGAATAATGATACATATTGCTATAAAATAATCATGGATCTATCGGTTTTCTTATATTAAAATATATCATTTCTACGTAGTGTAAATTCAATATTTACCACATTTCCTGGTCTCATTTCTGAGAATTCTCCGACATTGACTTTGGTGTTGAATGTGAAATTGTCCCGCGACAGATCTGTGATGGTATTTCTGTCGAGGTACTGAAAGAGTGCGAAAGGAAAGATATGATGGATCATGAAAAAACCCCACAATAACTTAACCATTAAAACCTATTTTTTTTCTTAAATTAAAGTAATATTATTATTTTTTTTTTTAGATTACTAGTCTCAATTCTTTGTTGGACACTAAATTTAAAAATACATATTCGCTCACTCGCATAACATCCGGGATAGTCTTCATCTTTTTGCCACATGGGGCAAAGTACAGGACTTCTCCTACGATTCCTCGGCGACCCATGGCGTGTATGGTGGTTTGCCGTCGCCAGCCGTGCTCCAATGGAATGCGTAGGTCGTTCTCATTGGTCACAATCTTCCGCTTCTTGTGTGCTGGGGCTAAAAGTACATGAACAGTCGACTAAATTCTGCTCTTTTCATATTCCTACAGTATTACTAAATTCTGTGTATCCATTTAGTTGCCTATAGAAAAGATAGTTAGTGTCTTGGACAAGATTACAACTTCGAAAAAAACATTATTGTTGTTTTATTTTATTTTCAGTGTTAAAATTTGAAAATAGTTTCTGTTTAGAACCTACTACACTCTGTATAATCGACAAAATGAATTCATATTACATGATGGTAGCTATATTTTGAAAGCTCTATGTGTATCAAATTTGTATTAAGAAAAAGATGTCAAATTATAATTTAAAAAAAAAAGAAGCTGAATTATCTCAATTGCCAGCTTTCTTGAACTAGGTTCAGCACAAATAGGTTTGGGAGCATCTCTCGCACACAAATTCACTCGTTAAACCCCATCAATCCACAATAAGCATCAGCTGTGTATGCTAACCATCATCCCCATCTTCGCCTGCCGCATTCTTCCATGACCCGCTGTTCTCGCCGTTCCGCGAGCCATCGGGGTCGCTATCGGAATCACTGTCGCCGCTGTCGTCATCCGAGTTGTCACTGTCGCTGTCTGTAACACAGCCAAGTAACATAGGCTCAAACATCACGGCCCTGTCCTACAGAACGACTGTATCACTACAACAGTCTGGTAGCGCTACGATCGTTCTGTACAATGGGTGCCTGCAAGATACTATTTGCGCATTTTTCTATTCACTTAAAATGTATTGATTTCTTTTCACCCGATCTTAATAAATTAATATTCCAGTTTCACATGATGATAGTAATGGTTAAAATAATATATGTATTTATGTCTAATAATAAAAAAAATAAATACATATCAATAATTAACTGGATTCAACTGTTACAGATGATAGGTTTATATAGCGATCAAAACTTACAAGTACTAGCCTGAATAATTACACAAATAACAAAACACATGAATTTCTAATAGTCCTTAGGATACCTTTAGCATTGGGAGAAATGCTGGTATTAATTTCGATCACTGATTATGCTTACCAGACTGTGAATCAGAGTTGTCTCCCCCTGAGTCACTGGCAGATGTGGTGTGGCTGGACTTGGAAGCACTCGCCCCGTTCTCTCCAAGCTGGTGGTTCAAGTGTTTCTGAAACACGTGGATGAATAGCATAAAGCCTGAGTGATCAGGGAGATCCACAGCGCTCAATGCTGTAGTAAACCTGCAAGCACCGGCTGGTACTAAGTTATTAACAGGCCAAGGATGATAACTGCATTGCCACAGTACATTGAGTGATTATGGAGTTCAACGTTGCTGCGGGAATCTTTCACCCATTTGCGACGAGCCACAGTACAGACAGTCCCTGCAACTAAATAGCCCTAGCAAATGTTGAGTAGCATAGGTCTAGCATAGCCCTTACAAAACTAAATAGCCCTAGCGAATGTTGAGTAGCATAGGTCTAGCATAGCCCTTACAAAACTAAATAGCCCTAGCAAATGTTGAGTAGCATAGACCTTGGATATGCATGCTCACCACTATTGCTGCCTTGCTGATGTGCAGCTTGAGGCCATGCATGCTGTGTGAGGGCGACGAGGCGCCGGACGATGTCACGGGCTCAGAGGAGCTGGCTGCCATGGACATTGCTGTGTCCTTGTCCTGCTTCAGCAATGCCTTCAGCTGCATCTGCTGCTGCCTCAACTCCGCCTGCTGCTTCCTCACCTCAGCCTCCAGTAAGCGTCGCTTCACATCAGGGTCGTCCAACCGGTGGTGGTGGTGGTGGTCCTGGAGATCAGAGGGTCGGTCGTTTAGAAACAGTCGAGGGTCGGTCGTTTAGAAACAGTTGATGGTCAGTCAGTAACAGTCTAGCGTCAGTAGTATACAAACATTCCAGGGACATTTTCATAAACGAATAATCTGGAAGGTTAGTCATCAAGAAAACAGGACTTTGAAGAAAAAGATGCATAAAACAATTCAAACCTATTTAGAAAGATAGATAGAACTGATAGCATTTCAAATTTGTTAGTGATAATAATTTTTCAGTAAAACTAATTACAGAAAGATTGAACTGCCATTTCAAATATGTAGGTGATAATAATTGTTCATTATAAACTATCAGTATGTCTATTTACAGAAATAGAAAAACAACATTTCAATTTTGTTAGCAGTACCTAAACCCTTAATTAAAATCACACTTTTCGGCAGAATTAGGAACAGATATGACAGTTGCAAGATGTAAAAACTGACATCGATTTCAGATATTGTGACAAATTATCTAAAAGAACCTTTTCAATTCACTTCCATTCAGCAAACGAAATTAGCACTAGTCCGCTAGTCCCAATGCTAAATGTCTTTTATTATTTGTATCACTATTCGGACTAGTAAGTTTTAAATTTAATTTCAATCCCTGTAATGTGGAAAGATTTACCAGTAGGAACTGAAAGGCCAACATTCAGCTGTAACCACTTATGAAAGAACACACAAGCTATCAACTGATGATCAATGAGATGATTGAATTATTGCTTATTTTAGTGAATATTTCACTAAAATACGCGACGAGAGACCAAGAGCCTGTCCAACAATACCTTGTGCGATCCCCCGGACGAGTGCGATTTTGAAGAACGTCCTCGGGCCTTCAACCTGGGTTGAGGTATGGTCAGGTCTTCGGCCTTGTGCTGCATGCGCTGGCGTATCTGGTCGGCCAGCAGCTTCTTCTTGAGGCCGTCGATCTGGTGAGCCAGGGCGCCCGCCTTCTTGTCGAACTCGTCGCTGGACAGGTTCTCCCCGGAACTGTCGTCGCTGAGTCCCGAGCTGGAGGACGTGAGGTCCGAGTGGCTGCCATTCTCTGCCGCCGTCGCGGCATCTTTGTGCTTCCTCTTCTTCTGACTCGATGACGATGATGACAACAACTTCTGGAAATACGTGCATCCTCATCTGAGTATCCTTCAGTCACAGGTATAGTGTAAATTCTTTCTGATTGATTGATTGAATTATGCTTTACATCGCGACGGAATATTTTACCCATAGGCGATGACTATGTTAATTCACAATAAAATTACTAATTGATATGCAAGGAAATAAAATTACTAATTGATATGCAAGGAAATAAAACAAGCATGAAAAGCCATGCCAAAACGCTAATACGAAAACATAGAACATAGATAATTAGACAATATTAAGAAGACAATGTACATAATTATAATCGCATCGGAAACGTAACTTTCACAAACATTGATGCTGGTCCAATATAGGACATGATTTAAACCCTGGAACTTTGGCTCCGAAGTACAACTTTCTAACACTGAGCAACTAACCTCCCCTTCTAATTACTATTCAAAGAAATAGTCCCGCAAACGTACAACAAGCATTGGTGAGCGAAATACACACAAAATACTCATTTTCCATAGGCCCAATGTTAATGGTGGGAAAATCTGAATTGTTTAGGGGGTCACACAGGTACCTTTAACATTGGAAATTTTCAAATGTACCACAGGATCCCCCTATATTTCGATCACTGCATTAACTGCGACACAAGCAATACTTACTTTATCTACAGAGCGAGAGGTCAGAGCCAGCGGTACTATCAACTCCGCTGAAGGCAGTGATAACTTGGATGATGTTGATGTGGCGGTCAGAGGTGAGGATGTGCCAGACGACCGAGATGACGGCAACTTTGGTTTACGTTTGCGCCCGTCGCCGGCACTGGATGTCATGGATCGGCTTCCATTGAGGAGACTGGTGGCTATCGACGAGGATGGCGAGGAGGATGATGGGGTGGAGGAGGACTTCTTGGAACGGCCAGACCCGTGTTTGGAGTAGATCGGACTTATAGCAGAGGCTTCAGCAAGGTGTTTCATTCCCGACAACAGGGAGCCTGGTAAACAAGGAAGGTTCATTTTCAGGGAGGCTGATTGTCAACACATTTTTATTCTGCAGATCTGTGTGCACATTTTAGTCTATAAATATGGAAATGATTTCTAAAAATGTTTCTGAAAGAAAAGGTATTTAATGACGCTTCTCTCAAAATGGTTGTGATTTTTTGGCGATGATTAGTAATGTGCTGAACTTGTTTGCTAATTCACCGCTATTGGTCGAGAGTTCAGCTTCGACTCAATCTGTCAATCTCTTTGTTGGATGCAAATACAGTACACACATATATAATCCAAATTCTGTAATCAAAGAAAATTATTCTCTGCTATTTATATATTTTTTGGGACATAGATTTTATATAAATTCATAAATTCATAAACATAAACAAGTTATCCACTCACAATCTTAACAAAGTATATTTATACACACTAAACAGCCACTCCCTGAAGTGCATCAAACGCTACATTATGGTCAAAAGTGCAGCACGTAGAAATTGCTAAGGGGGATAACTATTCAGTACTTCTACTGAAGTACCACTACAAAAACTCAGGGCTGAAGAATATATATATAGGCAGGCAGATTGGGCAAGTATGCGAGAAAGAAACATGATTCTATAAATCATCTTTCACTTTGCATCTCTGAGTACATAAGTATGTCTAAACATACGTATGTCTAAACAGGCTTTTTGCAAATCAAACAAAAGAAGCAAATCACTCATATCAACCATGCACAAAAGATTACAGTCAACAATAAATATCTATTTTTCTTTTTATACGTAACAATATTAGGCATCAACTTATTGTATCATAATATCAACACCATAATAATAGATCCCCAATTGCATATATACATATTATTATTATTATTATTATTATTTTTAATTTTCTTTAAAATTCTTTCTATAAAATAAAACATTAACAGTTCCAAAAATAACATGTTCTACAGTTTCAATAAACTTTGAATAATGCATAATGTAATTTGTAACTACATTTCCATTTTTCATGTGAATAGCCATTTCGAATTTTCTTACTTACAATGTAAAGATCACTATACAAACTGAATGTAGACATGACATCCAAAAGAAGAAATAGGTGGCAAGATAGCAGGACTTCTAAGTGCACCATAAGATTCCAATATATGGCTACACAAGACAACATGTACGTCTAAACCAGTCATGAGAAACTAGCACCAGTGGGTTTTTTTAACAGGATACCGGTAATACTTTAATTAATTATTAATCCATGAAATATGCAGGTTAAAGTAGTTAGCAAGTGTATGATTATGTTTACAGTTTCAACATCCATAAGATCTAGACCTAATCAAATAACTGCATTGCCCATTTAGATGATGAAATTATTTCGTCTTTCATGAGGATATCCCATTACATTTCTTTCCAACATTACTCGTTTCCTGCTGTCATTTACAAGTTTGTCAATATTAATTGTTACCAAAGAAATATCAAATGCATTAAATCAAAGATTTGATAACAGTGGAAATTATGGTTAAATATTTGAGGCCTATTCTTGAAACGTTCTTACAATCATCTTAGTCTAAAAACATACGAAGCATTTGCTATAGGTATCCTTAAGATTGTTGTACAATCGTAAAACTTTTCAAGAATAGGGCCTCAGTAGAACATTACTATCTGTTGAAAGGGCTAGTATTAATAAAGATTTTCGAAGTTTGCTAAAAGCTGAACATTAACAATTCATCCATAACCTGTTTCAACATGGTCAGAATTAATTTTTTTATCATCACCAACCTAAAATTAAATATTAATGCCGACACCAAATTGCGTTTATCGCAGATTTTTCTGTTATCGTCTCATGACTGGACTGCGAGTAAAGTGCAATCTATAAAAGTGTGTATGGGACACAAGGGGACAACACCAAATAGCAACTGAGAAGAAGAGATACGTAGGTATATATAGCAAGCGGTGGGTGGGAGGTGGGGGTGGCAGTGACGTGATTGCCCCCGTGAAGGCGGCCATCTTGTTTAGCCACGTGCTTACTGTGATCGACGTTGATGGGTGCTCGTAGCAGGCACTCGAGCCCTGACTGAGGGAACTCGAACCCCGCGGGCAGCGGTGTAAACGACGGAGGTAGGACACCGCCCAAGCTGCCAGCATATACCTCCAGCCCTGCGCCCTCGGCAAGTCTACGAGCGTGCTCGGACGCGGACCGCCACCAGTCTGCGCCACCTAGTGACCAGATTAAACCGTAAGTACCCCGTAAAATAGTCTGCAACATCTACGCCCCCAGATTTCCCCCCTACGTGAAATCCAGGTCACACAGCAACTAAGCTATGTCTTAAACAATGTCCTGACATAATTACATGAATATTTGGTACTAATTTACAAATTTAGATTAAGCTCGATGCTTTTGAAATTTGGATCAAATTGTAGAGGCCTATTATTTTTTTTAATCAGGTATTTTATTTTAGTAATAAATTGCTTGAATATATTTAGAATAAATTATTTTTCATTCCAAACTAAAACATGCAGTACAAAAATTAATTGTTCATTTGATAGTTGCTTCTCTATTTAGCCTATTTAACAGAAGCTATTTCTTTTTAAACACTTATTTTAGTGAGCTTATGTTTCTACTAACTAGTAAATATATTCTCTAATATTGTACATAAGTATCATTCTTAAATTATTGATAATCATTAACATGTCAACAACTCTCAACATGTCACACACAAAAACATGAACACATTGATCAATTTTAGTTTTTCTTAACAACAAAACGCAAATTCAAAAATCTATTGCCACATCCAGACGAGCTATATCTTCTTATGAGAGCTAATGATCCGTGGGATTCGATAAAATGAACAAACAGCTATAACTGTTTACTGTCTAGTGCTTCAGACAAGCTATTTCAGATATAAATGTATTGCACAAGCCTAGCCCCCACCCTACACCCCCACTAAACACCACCACCACCACACATATCACCTCCTGATGTGACCTTCTGAACAAGCAGATAGATTCCCAGAAGTTGTCACCAGCTGCTGCTTGCTATTTACATATTAAGATTATTGACTGCTATTTACAAAATGTATAGCATAGCATAGAATTGACATTGAGGTCCTCCAATAATTGAAATACTTGTAGAAAACTTGTATTATTGTATCATCTATAGTGACAACTATGCAATTACATATTGGATTTGGATATTGAAATATCGAGACTTAATGCATCCCTCTTCATTCCTCTTGCATGGGTCATGAGACGACAATGCCATTAACACCTGTCGTAACAAAATATGACGATACCATTAACACGCATCATCGTAACAGTGTTTAACCTTCTACCTGC
The DNA here is from genome assembly GCA_032361185.1 of Lepetodrilus ovalis. Classification (NCBI taxonomy): domain Eukaryota; kingdom Metazoa; phylum Mollusca; class Gastropoda; order Lepetellida; family Lepetodrilidae; genus Lepetodrilus; species Lepetodrilus ovalis. Next base: position 4,715 of record JAUTBQ010210120.1, on the reverse strand, counting down.
TGCAGACACACACAGAATGCCACAGAGAGACGCTAGCTGACAGTGGATGGAACAAGGGAATCGTCCAGAGGTAATTGTAAAGAAGACATGTTTTCCTCGGCACGGAAAAGTACATTACCCCCAGAGTAGGCTGTGCATGTGTACAACAACAAACAGAAAGTCTGGAATTTGTATTTGAAGGAGTTCACGGGAGTCCTTCAGTGCTGTGAGTTCAGCCTGGATGTAATGGCACCGCACCGCACTACGTAATGAACCGCACATAAAGAGGAGCAGCTATACATTCCTGCCTGCTTCCTTATACACTTGTACTTTAGAGAGCCCGATTTAGCCTTGCTGTTGTACCACCTGCTACTGTACCCGTGAACACCCTATACCTTCTACCCTCTATCTATGCTATTGTACCCCTAATGCTCTACATGCTACACCACTATCCCCAACACCTGCTACTGTACTCCTAATGCTCTACTACTCCATATCCCCAACACCTATCACAGCGATCGAAATTAGCACGTCCGCTAGCCCGGGCCATTTCTCCCAATGCGAAAGGTATCCTTTAAGGACTAGTAGAAAATCATGTATTTTGTTATTTGTATCACTATTCGGTAAGTTTTGAAGTTAATTTTCGATCCCTGCTATCATACCCCTAATGCTCTCCTAATGCTCTACCACTCCATATCCTCAACATCTGCTATTGTACCCCTAATGCTCTACATACTACCCCCTATCCCCAGCACCTGGTAAAAAACCCCACCCTACATGCTACCCCATATCCCCAACACCTGATATAGTACCCCTAATGCTCAACACATTACCCCCTACACTAACACCAACCAGTAGCACCTGCAATTGGTTCCTTTTAGGCTAATCTTGTTGACCATCTATATTTTGTTGAGACCAGATGACATTCTATTGGAGCAGTAATAGTGATGAATCAAGCAGAGAAGGTGTCAATCATAAATGGACACCATCTGAGAAAAATTTAACCTTCTCACTCCTGAAGGCAACTGGAGGTGCCCCAGTCCATAATTTAACAAGCTGATAAAGGCAGAAAGTCAAATGACAGTTACTAAGCCAGACAGATGTGTCCCGTCTCCATGAAACCCCAGCTAATCATCAAGTTGTGAACAACCTTTTTTAAACATGAAACGCACTTGTTTGTCTACATATAGGATTGGTGGCCTCTCTATGTAGACTGACTACATGATTATAACCTGGACTACATGGCAGATCAATATCCCTGTGTTTGTCACAGCCCATACCGGTCCAAACTGCCACCGAGTCCTCAACATCTATACACCAATTCCAGATCCATATCATTTCAGGCTTTCTTATCTGTCTTCACTCAAACAACATAAGCATGGCTATTTATAGTCTTTCTCTAATTTAACATCTGCTGTGCGGTTACTCAGGCCAGTGGACAAATTTAACTTTGCCATTCTTTCTCCTCTTCGACATGTCACAAACAATATCCTTAAAAATCGCACCAGGATTATAATTAGAATGCTATCAACAGTACAAGAGATGATTTCATAGGTTGTAGTCTTCAGTGGTCCACACAAATTAATACAGCCATCATTATACTTAAAGTTATACTGGCAAAATCTTGTCATTTTGTCATGTTCATTATTTTGTGGTATACAAATATTGTGCATAACATAAAGTGATTGTCACTACCGGTACTTACCAATACACCCGACGTAGTAACCCCATTAATAGTTCCAGTAATAGTTACTCCATTCCATATAAATTTGTCAATTAAATGCACGTCATTGTCACATTTTTAGTTTTGTAGTTCAGTGACAAACTAGCACCAACGGTATAAATAAACAGTTGCAATAACATGCAAATTGAGGAAAACTGTATATATTTAAAGGCTTTCCTCATAAAGTACTTAATGCTAACTGTTGTGTCGCCATTATACTTCCAAATATTGAAAACGGGGCAACAGGTGTTTATTTATACATGACAAAGCAATTATTCATTCCACATGTCAAAGTTATGTAATGCTGCCAGCTGTACTAAATCATTATTAATGATACATTTATAGTACAGTGTCCCCTCGATATAAGGCTGTTCGATACAGAGCGGATTCGGATATAAGGCGGGGTCAGATGTGGATCCCATTTTTATCTTTGTTATTTACCTGTACTATTCTACAAGGCTGGTACTATTGGACCCCAAATTCAGTGTTATATCGAGGGGACACTATACATTTACAGACTAAAAAAAATAATAATCTGATTTGACTTTTTGCACCATTAATAAAGAATGTTTACATAACTATCACCAAATATTTCGAGCTAAGTTTAATGCAAAGAAGCGACACCCAAATAACGGAACAGACCAAAGTGCTCAATTTGCACATGCACATTGAGCCTTTTTGCTGACATTCTGTTCCGCCTTTCGGATATCATCCATCTGCATAATATGATACTCAAAATATTTTATGATAGCTATATAAACCAATTTTATATTAAAAGCACATGTACAAAATCTTTAATTAAAAATATTTTGGTTAGGTAGTACAAAATAAGAATTTTTTTCTGGGGTGGTGGTTTGTCAGTCCATAAAGTATTTATCGAGATAATCTACCAAATAGGGGTATGAGTGCTGAACTATGGCAAGTCCGCCCAGATATGGGCCCAGACAACCAATTGACTGTTTTGTTCTGAGAGCAGGCCAGGTGCTTGTCAGGAAGAAATACATGGCTAGCCAGATCAATAAACAGACAGTTAATTACTTTGGGATGAAAGGAAACATTCCAACTAGCTATGAACATCTATTGTGGCATTTTATCGAATATTGATGCCATTAACACGTATAAGCAATTGCTATATTAATTGTGATCAATACAGTAATTTGAAGAAATATGTCAGTACAATATAGACGATATATATGAGGTCAAAGTTCGTTAGAAATGTTAATTACATGAACATGCCATTTTTCTTGTAAAAAATAGCAGTGTGATCCTTGGTGTCTATTATTTACTTAAATATTTATGATATTAGGTGATGAAAATAACTTAAATTCCAACCAAACTATGACAAGACTGAGATACTTTAAATGAGATATGTTAACAATCTAATAATTATGTTTTAATATTTTGCAATTTTTATTTTAAATCAACAGATGATTGAATATTTATAGCTTTTTAATATGTTTATTATGAGCACTGAATATTCTTTTAAAATGAAAATTTGATTTATTTATTTATCATATAAGTTATGTTCTACCTTACAGTTTCAACATTAATTCAGATTAGTCATAAGATATTGAAATGAAAGAAAGATTCTCAAGTCCCCAATTTCTCGAAACACATTTGAGTTTGGAATTTATTCTCAGCTGAGATTGACTCAATGCTTTAATGAGTAAAAACTCAAACCAATGAGAGAAATCTCAGCTGAGCATTATCTCAAACACAAGTTTGTTTTGAGAAATCGGAGCCACATGACTTACCCAACTTGTGTTTGTGTGTGTTTGACAGCGGCCGTGGTGGAAGGCACTATATTCTGTATGCACGGGGGACTGTCACCTGACCTGACCGATCTCCAACAGGTATTGCTCACTATCGCTTCCAAATCAGGCCCTGAGTTTGTCCTGCATTTCACGGAAACGATGTACCTGGTTTTTGTTTGTAATGGGGCTTAGAATAGCTTTCTAGAATCTTTCACTAATATTACGACTTGTCAGTTTAGGACAGGAGGAAACCCGCAACATCCGTAGCGCTAAATGTTGCAGTAAATCTGTGCGCACTGGCTGGTACTGATGGACCAATTGTGACAACTGCATTTCCATGGTACAGACTGCATCCTATATCATGATCACATTGTAAAGGTAACTTTCGCGAACATTGATGCTGGGGCCCCTTTGACTCCGAAGTCCGACGTTCAACCATTGTCCTACCACCCGCCTCATGTACAATCATTAACGATGACCTGTATATTGTTATGTGATGACATGTATTACAAAACTTTTGGATGAGCTACATTTTTCTACATGAGATTGCTGATCACAGATTGTTGTTTCTTTAGATCAAAGACATCGAGCGGCCAATGGATGTTCCAGACCATGGACTGGTCTGTGATCTCCTCTGGTCTGATCCCGACGAGGTAGGTCCGACCCACTGCACCCTGGGTAAACTACTGATTGCTGGGTAATCTATAGCAGCGCGAATTTAAAGGATGTCCTGGGTCATTTGCAAATCTGCAATGTTAAAGGTATCTATGTGGGACCCCCTGCAAATGACAGATTTGATCATCATTAGCATTGGGCATATGGAGAATGACCTTATTAATTTCTAATACTGTCATAGGCTATTTTTGCCCTTGCTACAATCACCAGACAGTTTGGGTGGGTTTTTTTGGGAGAGGAATTATGGACTTGTTTAAGTAATGATTTGCTCATCTATTTTTGTTGTTTTTTGTACCATGCTCACTGCATATCAATGGGTTAATTATTTTTTTTCTCATTGTCCTCTACTCCCTTAGGAGTATTCAACTCAAGCTATTTCAGGCACTAGAAGGTTATTTGGAATCAGGAATCAGGCTTTTACCCGACGCGCAATCCTGCGTCAGATACGCAAAAAATGCAAGTTTGGACGCACAAATATTCTCCTACGCGTCTTCCTGGACGCACTTCATTAAAAGAAATGTTGACAACTTGAAATTCATTTGTTATCGTATTTCTAAAGTCATTACATCACATCATAGATTAGA
>JAUTBQ010210009.1:0-21615 GCA_032361185.1 Lepetodrilus ovalis | reverse complement strand
CTTAACTTTCCTAAGAGCTTATTGTCTATAATTCTTGGGTCATAAAAAGAGGTATAGGCATTGTACCCACGTTCAGAAAGTTTCAGCCCTGCCCTAAATTCACGAAGGTTTCCAAAAAAGTTATGGTCAATATACTCAACCCCTCCTCTAGCACCCTCTTCTGTGTCGTAACCTATATTTGAAGCAAACTCTTTTGTTTTTCCCTCTTCTAAAGTAATGGTCATAGGTGTTTTTCCATCACTGGTGTTAAAGTCAGCTTCCATTTTTATCTTCTCAAAAACACCCAGTCTATAGATGTTGTCATAACTCTCTTCTAGTTTCAGAACATTATAGAGCTCACCATCTTCATAAACTATCTCTTCTACTATTAGCTTATTGTCAATTTTTGCACTGTTGTTTATGTCAGTAGTAGAGAAGTATCTCTTCTCCCCTTTGTCAATATTCATTTTAATATCAACTTTATAGAGGTCAACATCTACAAAAGCTTTTGCATTCATACTGTGTGTTGGGTAACCTGTCTCTTCTAGGTGACGAACTATCTTCTTTTTACTTCCTGTAAAGTCTGTAGTTTTAAAACGTTTACCTTGTCTAAACTGTGCAAAGCGTTTAAACTCATCATCCATCATAACCGAGGCTATTTTAATGGCTTCATTCTTTTTTATATCTAAATAAATCGTATCATCATCAGTATCGGAAGTAACTTCTACTTTATAGTACCCCATACTTTTACTGTAGTCTATAAGGCTATCTTCAAAACCTTTTATATCTTTGATTTCAAAAACGGGGTCAGACTTCCACACCTTATAAATAGGAGGGTACTCTATATGACATATTTTAAGCAGAGTTGATCTGTCAAACTCTCCCTTAATCAGGTCAATATCACCCGTAAACTTAACATTTTCAAAAGTTTGTCCTTGCAACATCGCTGTAATAAGGAGAAATATGGCTATATATTTTTTCATTGTTTCTATTTTAGCATAGAAGTGTAAAGAAATAAATGGTTGGTTTATGATTTAAATAAAAAAAGAGAAAGAGAGAAGCACAATAAGACAAAATAAAATAATTAAACATAAAGTGAGAAAATGGTTAGTTAACTCTAAATAATTTTTTTCATAGTACTTTTTTCTTTAGCCTAGGCACAAACAAGGAAGCGTACTCATGTACGTAACGAGAGCAGTAACGACGGATAAAGGAAAAAGTACTATGAAAAATGGTGCTCGATACAAGATTTGAACTTGTGACCACCTCCATGTCATGGAGGCACTCTACCACTGAGTTAATCGAGCTCTATAAGAAGAGTCGCATTATATTTTTTTTTGACTTAAATGGAGGTTACACCGTTTATATTACGGTCTCTATTTGAAAGTAACCAAACGACCTAGCATAGCTCCTATCGTTTTTAAAATAGGGTCAAAAAGAACTTTTAGATAATCCTCTTTAGGTTGAGATGCCTTCTCAATAAGCTTATAATTATAGTAACTATTTTCTAACAATGAATGATCAGAAGGTAAAAGTTTTTCTCTTATATCTATTGTCTGTTCCATGTAATCCAATGCAAGATTGTCATATCCTAGATGGTAATATACTAAAGACAATCGACTATAACTTTCTGCTATCAAAAGGGTGTTGTCAACATAAGACAACTCTTTTCTGAGTACCAAAGATTTTTTATAATACTCTAATGCTTTAGAAAAAGCTCCACCCTGTTCATATACAGCACCTATACTTTGATAATTCTCAGCCGTTGCCAAACTTCTTACTTCTAAATAATTCTCTCGTATTTTAATAGCTGCTCTATAAAACAAAATACTCTCTTCTAACATCATTGATGATGCATACATATGAGCGATATGTGTTAAAAAGAATGCTATCTCCTCAGAAGAAGTTGCTTTATCAATTTCTTCATCTATAGATTTAATATCTTTTAAAAAATCTAATAACTCTTTTGTCTCTATATTTGAACCGTATTTATAACGTATATCTTTATTTAAAAGCTGGTAAAATCCAACCGTAAACGTTTCTAATATGGTATTATCTACTTTACTAACAAAAGAATTTAATTTACTATTTAAACTTTCAGTAAATATCATTTTAATCTCCTATACTCTTGAGGTCAATATATTTTTAAAATAATTAAAAAAAGACCAACTATAATTTATTTTTCTATATTTAGTAGTTTTTTTAGAAATTGCTACTAAGTTTTTCTTTGCTTCTATAAGTGCTTTATCATTTTTATCTAAAATAAGTTCTCTTATTCTAATTGCCTCTATAATCTGAACATACGCTGCATCATACTTTTCAAGATAATAGTAACAAATAGCCAGATTATGATAACTATTCGCTGTCTCTGGATGAGACATTTTAAATAAATTTTTACGAATCTCTAAAGCTTTTTCAAACAAAGGAGATGCCAAGGCATACTCTTCTGACTCAGCATAAAAATGCCCTAAATCATGATAGGAAGTTGCAGTATTGGGATAGTTATCACCCAGTAGCTCTACTCTTATATCTAATGCCTTTGTGTAGAGTTCTTGTGCTTTATGAAAAGTATTATTATAGAAGTATATATGAGCCAATGCACTGTATGATGATGCTGTATCTATATGTTTTGTACCTAAAATATTTTTTCTAATTTTTAAAGCTTTCTCATGTAAACTAAGGGCTTTTTCAAGATTATTATTTTCATAATATGCATTGGCTAAATCACTATAACTGTCAGCTGTCTTTTTATTCATAAGACCTAAAGAACGCTCTCTTAACTTAAGCGATTTTATATAGAAAAAAATCACTTTCTTCTTTAAATCTATATTTTTATATATACCTGCCAAAATATTATACTCTTCAGCTGTAGGTTCTTTTAATTTTTTAGGAGCATGAAGATAGCTACTATTACAGTGTTCTATATAATTAATTGTATCTATTGTATCAATCATGTCCAATCCTTAAAGTTTTATTTATTTTTAATTATACTTATTTAAATTAAAATTATTATAATAATCTTAACATTTGTAACACATTTACATAGAATATACTTTTATTTTAATATTATATATTTTTTTTAAATATTTTTTAATAATAAAGTCAAATAAATATTCTGTAGTACTCAACTATTTAAAAAAAGTGAGTAATTATGAAAAATTTATCTCTTATTTTTATAAAAAAAAGCAAACTAAAAGAGAACCTCTAACTCATTTTTAAACAGCAAAGGAGTATAATCGCAAAATTTTTCTAACTTTATGGCATTTTAAGGTTTCATGATGTAGTATGGGAAAAGTTAATTAGGACTAAGATTGTCCGATTTAAAATTATGAGTTCAGCTCAAAGGAATTATTAATATGAAAGTTTATTTGGATAACAATGCCACTACCATAGTTGACCCTCACGTGTTTGAAGTGATGGAGCCCTTTTTTGTTCAAAAATATGGTAATCCAAACTCTTTACATGCATTTGCAGGTGAGACACACCCTCACATTAAAACAGCTATGGAAAAGATATATGCTGGTATTAATGCCAATACAAAAGATTCTGTCGTAATTACATCATGTGCAACTGAGAGTAATAACTGGGTACTTAAATCTATCTATTTTGAGTATATATTAACCGGTAAGAAGAACCATATTATTATCTCAGAGGTTGAACATCCTTCTATTATGGCTACGGCGAGATTTATAGAGTCTATGGGATGTAAAGTTACTTACTTACCTATTAATAGCGAAGGACTTATTACAGCAGAGTCTGTACGAGAGAGTATTACTAACAAAACAGCACTGGTTTCAGTTATGTGGGCAAACAACGAAACTGGTGCAATTTTCCCTGTTGAAGAGATTGGTCAGATTTGTGAAGAGCATAAAGTTCTTTTTCATACTGATGCTGTTCAAGCCATAGGTAAACTACCAGTTAATATTCAAAGTTTTAACGTAGACTACTTAACCTTCTCAGCACATAAATTTCATGGACCAAAAGGTGTGGGTGCCTTATATATGAAAAAAGGTAAAGAGCTTATGCCTCTTTTACATGGTGGTTCACAAATGGGTGGTTACCGTTCAGGTACACTAAATGTTGCAGGTATTGTTGGTATGGGTAAAGCCATAGAGCAAGCAGTTGATGCTCTTGACTTTGAAATGAGTGACATCAGAGAGATGAGAGATGATTTTGAAGATCTTCTTTTAGAGATTCCTGATACATTCGTAGTAACTCCAAGAAGAAACAGAACACCAAATACTATTCTAATATCGTTTAGAGGTATAGAGGGTGAGTCAATGCTTTGGGACTTAAACCGTGAAGGTATTGCTGCGAGTACAGGAAGTGCATGTGCCAGTGAAGACCTAGAAGCAAACTCTGTTATGGAAGCCATAGGTGCAGATGAAGATTTAGCACATACAGCCATAAGATTTTCACTTAGTAGATACACCACGCAAGAAGAGCTTGACCATACTTTAGAAGTAGTTAAAAAAGCCGTATTAAGACTAAGAGAAATCTCTAGTTCATACGCTTACACACCTGAAGGACATGAGTCTGGTTTAACAGCAGGACACTAGAAAATAGTTAATATATACAAAATATTACAAGAAAAACCGTAGGGTCGATTAATTGACCAACGATAAAAGATACAAAGGAAAAATTATGGGAATGGATAGTTTAATAGGTGGTACCATCTGGGATGAGTACAGCAATAAAGTAGCAGAGTTAATGAATAACCCAAAAAATATGGGTGAAATCACAGAAGAGCAAGCAGAAGAGATGGGTGGTAAACTTATCGTTGCAGATTTTGGTGCAGAGAGTTGTGGAGATGCAGTTCGTCTTTACTGGGTAGTAGACCCTGTAAGTGATGTTATTATCTCTTCTAAGTTTAAAAGTTTTGGTTGTGGTACGGCTATTGCTAGTTCTGATACCATGGCTGAACTTTGTAAAGGTAAAACAGTTCAAGAGGCTGTTAAAATTACCAACATTGATGTAGAGATGGCAATGCGTGATACACCAGATGTTCCATCTGTTCCACCTCAAAAAATGCACTGTTCAGTTATGGCTTACGATGTTATTAAAAAAGCAGCTGGTCAATACCTAAACGTTGATATGGAGAGTTTTGAAGAAGAGATTATTGTTTGTGAATGTGCAAGGGTAACGCTTGGAACACTTCAAGAGGTAATTAGACTGAACGACCTTACAACAGTGGAGCAGATAGCAGACTACACCAAAGCTGGTGCATTTTGTAAATCATGTATTCGTCCTGGTGGTCATGAAGAGAAAGACATTTATCTTGTTGATTTACTTGAAGAGTACGAAAGAGAAAAAATGGCTAAAACAGCTGACAGTTTAGCACAAGGTGGACCAGTTTCTTTTGCAGAGATGACTATTGTTCAGAAACTTAAAGCTGTTGATAAAGTAATTGATGACAACATTCGTCAAATGCTTATAATGGATGGTGGAGACATGGAGATTCTTGATATTAAAGAGAACGGTGAACACTTTGACATCTACATCAGATACTTAGGTGCATGTAATGGTTGTGCCTCAGCTGATACAGGTACACTTTTTGCCATTGAGAATGTTTTAAAAGAAAAACTTCACGAGAACATTAGAGTTTTACCTATATAGATACACTTTCATTTAAGAAGTAGGCACTCTTGCCTACTTCTATATATATTTTATTAAAGATTGCTATAATTAAAAAAAGGAATTTTTATGAAATATCTTCTTTACCCTTTTATTCTCTTCTCTTTTTTAGCCTGTTCAAAAAGTACCCCCATACCAACAGAGTCAAAAACAACTTACTCTTCTGTAGATAGTGCCTATCTTCAAAGCTTAGACTTTCAAGGTAAAGAGCTTATGTCTGTAAATATTGATGGTAAATTTTACTATGTAAATAAAGCTGGAAAAAAAATGCCAACCCTTACCTATGATGGTAAAGCAGATGAATTTTCAGATGGACTTGCCAGAACAAAAGCCAATGGGAAAATAGGTTTTTTCAATAAAAACCTAGAAATCGTTTTAAAACCCATTTATGACTTTGCTTTTCCTTTTCACAACAACGAAGCAGAAATATGTATAGGCTGCAAAGAGAAAGGTTCAGGTAATGCATCTATGCTAGATGGTGGAACATGGAAAAAGATTGACAGAGATGGTCTGGTTATAGAGTAGTATTATGAAAAAAACAATACTACTTCTAACTATTATCATAAACTTAACTCTTGCTCAAGAGAGCTACGAAAACTATGAACCTCAAAAGTTTTTTAACACTTCTGATGTAGATACTTTTTTTACCTCTGAAACAGGAGAGCTGTTAAAAAAAATCATGGTAAATGGTCAAGAGTACTATATGCAACAAGATGGAGACCTTTACGATGAAGATGTTGCAACCATAGAAGATGTACTATTTACGGCTAAAGGTCAAACCTACTCTTTTGGAAAGTCTAAACGTCTTCTGGCTACAAAAGTCTATAACAAACATCAAAAAGCTTTCTACTCTGACTGTGACTATAAGATTAAAGAGAAAAAGCTCATTCCCATACATAAAACTTGTGGCTTTCACTACCGTAAAAACAAAAACCGTTCAGAGCGTATAGAGTGGGAACATCTGGTTCCTGCATGGCATTTTGGTCATCAGCTTAAGTGTTGGCAAAATGGTGGACGTATGACCTGTAGAAGTACCAACTCTAAGTTTAAACAGATGGAAGCTGACATGCATAACCTAGTCCCTGCCATAGGAGAGATAAACGGTGACAGAAGTAACTTTAGGTATGGCATGATAGAAGGTGAACAACGTGCCTATGGTAAAGTAAATATGGAGATACTCTTTTCAAATAAAAAAGCAGAACCAATGGAGAGTGTTTTTGGAGACATAGCCAGAGTCTACTTCTACATGAGAGACCGTTATGGGTTACGTATCAGTAAAAAGCAAGAGAAGATGCTTATAGCATGGAACAACATAGACCCCGTAAGCTCTTGGGAAAAAGAAAAGAATCAAATAGTTAAAGAGCTTCAAGGTGACGAAAACTTTTATGTGACCAACTATAAAAAAATAGATCAACTAGGAAAGAAAACCAAAGACATTGCAACTGACTATGAAGAGGTAAAAGAGGAGCTAGAAGAGGAGTATGCATTTATACTAGAAAAACTCTCTGCACCCATAGCCGGTGGTCTGCTTATGCTTATGTCATTTTTTGTAGTATATAGACGAAAAAAAGAGAAAAATAGAACCAAAGATAACGATAAAAAAGAGACCAGTGATAAAAAAGAAGAGTCTACTGATAAAGAGATAGATACAAAAAGTTTTATGCTTATCTCTAAACTAGCAGATGTGGCTATAAGTATAAATGATGAAGATGAAATTATTATAGAAAAAACAGATGAAAATAACCCAAATCAACAGTGGATATTTACCAAAGCCAACAAACAAAAAGCGTACTTCTTTATAGAGAACATCGCTACAGGAAAAGTAATAGAGATAGAAAATAGTGACAGTAATGATGGTGCTAAAATAATTTTAAATAAAAAGAGAAGCCGTAAAAATGACCATCAAGAGTGGAAACTAGAGACTTCAGAAGATAAAGGCTATGTGTTTATAGTTAGTAAATGGTCACTAAATGTTTTAGATATAAAGTACAAGAAAACCAAAGATGGAACAAAGCTACAAAGTTTTCATAAAAAAGTAAGAGGAACAGAGAATCAAGAGTGGAGAGTAGAGAAAATTTAAGGGGTCACTTCCCTTTTTCGGCTTTTTACAAACCAAGTAAAGAGAAGTAGACCTGTTACTATCAAAAGACCATTACCTAAGTAGTCATGGGCTAAAGAGAAGTTTTGACGTTCTTGAAGAACCAGTTGTGTTACAAACCAAATTCTAAAAACATTCATAAGGGATATAAATATATAACCCATGATTGCCCATTTTACCTTATGAATAAGGGTTGAAGGGAAAGCGATAATAGATGCCAAGAAAAATAGATATGGAATCATTCCATTACATGCTTTCTCGATAACCAACGAATAGTGTGAGTTGATTAAAATACGATGATTATCCATCATATCATCAACCAATGTTAACGATGTAAAATATGCCGTTATGTTTGTCTGAAACGAGTTGATAATGGAACTTAAAGGAGATAAATTCCAGTAAAACACCCCAAACAACATAGCAATACCTAACCAATAACTCAATAAAAATTTTTTCATTATTTATGTTGCCTTCTAAAAACTAAACTCCTAGTAATTTAAACGATTATTTAATTATTTTATATGTAATAATTACTAGAGCTATAATTTAAATATATTATTAATTGTTTCTATGTGTATTATAGTGTAGTTAAACTTAAAATTAATTTAATCTTAAGTTATAAAACTAATTTATTTTTTTAATATATTATGTTCCTGGAGCTAAGGGAGCAGTAGGATTAGGAGGAGTTGTAACATTATTATCAACAGGACGTAAAGGAATATTCTGAACCATAAAAGTCTGAGCTTCTTGACCTTTAGTTTGTATAATGGCTAAAACTTTATCTTTCTTCTTGCTCTTATAGACTTTAAACATCTCTATATCTTTAGAGACCAAGTCTACCTCTACACGTTGTTCGCCCCTAAGAGGCATAGAGTATTCTCCACCTTCTATACGAAGTAGAGAGTTGTCCTCTTTTGCAACCAGCCAAGTTACTTTTGCAGCTCCTTGTCCATACAAAGAGTGCGTAGTATGCTCTATGGTCAACCGATGTAACTTCTCTTCAGTTACTATAGAAATATTATGGTCAGCATGCATTAAGTCCATGTATAAGGTTCTACTGCCCTTTAAGGTATTGCTCGATTTCTCAAGATGCTTAAAAAGGTGTAGATTAGAGTCACGTAAAATATCGGCACTTTTATAAAGAGCCATAAGTACGAGAGATAGCAATGTAATTGATATTAGTACCTCTATTAGTGTAAATGCTTTACGTCTCTGTTGTATCATTATTTAGTCTTCCATTATCCCGATACGAACGGTCTCTTCATAAGAAGTTACCCCTGCTATAAGCATATCTTTAAGCTTATCAGCAATGGTTTTCATACCAGCTTCTTTCATCTTTATTCGTATCTGATGGTCGTTTAGACCATCTTTTATCATCTGTTTAACTTCATCACCCATTATAAATAGCTCACCAACAGCCTGTCGTCCTTGGTAACCAGTAAAGTCACAAGTAGTACACCCTTTTGCTTTAAAGTAAGTTATGTTAGGCAGTTGCAACTCAGCCATAACCACAGGTGCTAAAGCTGTAGGCTCTTTACATTTGGTACACAGTTTTCTGGTCAAACGCTGTGCTAAAACACCCAAGAGTGTTGATGTAAGTAAAAAATCTTCGATTCCCATATCCATAAGTCTTGATATCGCAGACGTTGCATCATTGGTATGCAGAGTAGAAAGCATAAGGTGACCGGTTAGTGCAGAACGCAACGCAATATCTGCTGTTTCACTATCACGAATCTCCCCGACCATAATAATATCTGGGTCTTGTCTAAGTATAGAACGTAATCCAGCTGCGAAGGTAAGCCCCACTTTTGAGTTAACCTGAATCTGATTTACATTTTCAGCATTGTACTCTACTGGATCTTCTACCGTAATGATGTTTTTGTCAGGTGTGGCAATATGCTGTAGACAAGCATGAAGTGTGGTTGACTTACCAGATCCCGTAGGTCCTGTAACCAACATCATTCCATGTGGGTGTGTCAAGAGTTTGTGTAAATCTTTTGTCAACTCATCTGTAAACCCAAGGTCTTGTAATGTTGGGATGGTATCACTCTGCATAAGAAGTCTCATAACCACACGCTCACCATAGTAAGTAGGCAGTACAGAAACCCTAATGTCTAGTGTTCGTCCAGAGATGGTTACCTGAGTACGACCATCTTGTGGAATTCTCTTCTCAGAGATATCAAGGTTAGAGATAACTTTAATACGAGAAATTACCAAACCTGTAACATTCTTATCTATATCAAGATGCTTTTTTAATGCACCATCTATACGTAGACGTACTTCACCTTTTTTCTCTAAAGTCTCTATGTGAATATCAGAAGCACCTTTTTTAATGGCTTGGAAAAAGAGTGAGTTTACCAGTTTTACAACCGGTGCTGACTCTTCGTTTGAGAGTAAATCTTGAGAGTTTCGTATAAAGTCAAGTAGGTCAGACTCAACTTCAATAATATCATCACCTGTAGAAGTGTCAACATTTTCAAAATCTGAACCAGTCTGTATCTCTTGAAACTTCTGATAAAGACGCTCAAAGCTTCCTTCATCTAACTCTGTTACTGAATAATCTATATCCAATTTAGAGAGATGATTAAGTGCCATAGCCAAACTATCTTTTTTTACAACAGCTGTAGGATTATTAGCAATATTGGCAAAAAGAAGCTGATGTTTCATTGCCAGCTTATTGTTTAACTCTTCATTCCAAAATGGCTCTAAGTCTATATTTTCAAGTAAAGGTAATTTCATCATCTTCTTTACCTAGTAACTGTTTGCTTGGTTATCTATACTGTCCATAATCGATTCACTCTGTACATAGTCACTCTCTTGTGTATACTCTTGAACTACAGGAACAGTTGGCTCATACGTACTATAGTCACTCCCAACCGAAGAGACTTTTCTTGGTTGAGGAATATCTCTAACTGGACTCTCTGGCTCTTCAAACTCATTATCATAACTTGATTGAGTTGAGAAAGTAGTATGTCTTCCACTTGGAGGGTTACCACCTACTCTCTCTTCTAGCTTATCAAATACAATTTTATTGTACTGTTGCTGAATAGACTCTAACTCATCTAAATGTATACGTAAAGTTGTTAAGTCTGCACTCTTTTTCAATATGTATGGAGTTATATAAATAACAACATTTACCTTACTAGAAGAGTCACCATTCGAGGTAAATAATCTTCCAATAATTGGTATATCACCCAATATAGGCACCTTTGTCTGACTTTTACCATCTGCACTTTTTATAAGCCCACCCAAGATAATAGTCTCAGCATGGTTAACAATAGCATTTGTTTTAACAGAACGTTTGGTCGTTGTTGGTCTATCTGCTGTAGCACCAGAACCCGGTACAATATCTTCTATAGTAGTTTCAATTTCAAGTGAAACTTTGTTGTTAGAAGAGAGTCTAGGTTTTACTTTCAATGTAATACCAATATCTTCACGAGAGTAGTTGTTTAGTACATTTGATGCACCTTGCGTACTCTGTTGAGACTGAGTTAAAATAGACTGTGTTCTACCTACATAAATACTTGCCTCTTTGTTGTTAGTTGATAGAACAGAAGGTTTAGACAAAATCTGTGCTGCACCATTTTGTTTTAGAAGGTCAAGTTGAGCTCCTAAAGCAAAAACTTTAGAAACTTTATCAAACGCAAACGAACGATTATTAGTTGTATATGCATTACCATTCTGATCAAGTCCAGTTGTCTGATTATTTAAAAAACCTAATAATGAACTAGAAAGAGCCAAAGCAGGAGCCCCAGCATTTCCAGCCAAGGAAAATAGACCATTTGAGGTAATGGCTCCACCATTAAACCCATATTTCATACCAATATTTTCTGCCAAGTTTGTATTTACTTCAACTATTTTTGCTTGAATAAACACTTGTGATTTCTCAACATCAAGTAGTTTTACCGTTTCTAAAATATTTTGATATTGGTCTTCATTTGCTAAGACAATCAAAGAGTTTCTCTCTACATCAGAAGCTATAACTGCTTTAGGTGCTGGTTTCCCATTTCCTATAGAAGATGGTGATGCTGGTGCTGCTCCGGCAGGTGCTGCTCCTCCCATAGTTCTAGCAGGTCCACCACCAGATGAAACTGACCCTGTACCTGTTAACTGTGGTACAATTTTACTTAAAATCTTCTCCATCTCTTCTACGTTAGAGTTCATAAGAGGAATAACATGCATTCTTTGACTGTCACCACCACCGGGTAAATCTAACTGATGAATATAACTCTCAAGTCTCTTAACGTTGGCATATTTACCTACTAAAATAATAGAGTTTCCGTTACTGTTTTGCATAACATCTACTTTTTCACTCACAATATCTTGAGGAAAAAGAGCTTTTGCCATACTCTGAACATTTGGGTAAACATCTTTTACTCGTGCATTTTGTAAATATACTACTTTACTTAGCTTTGCTTGTTTGTTCTCTATCTTGTCAATCAATTTTTTAATAGACTTTAAAGTATGAGGATAAGCAGTAATCGCCAAGAGGTTGTTCTTTTTAAAAGAGATAACCTTTGCACTCTTATGAAGAAGTGGCTTGATTTTTGTACGAATAACAGCCGTGTTTACATTTGAAAGTTGAAAAACAACTGTCTTCATGGTTCCATCACCAGAGGAAATACTTGAAGTAACATCAAGTCCTTCACCCGGAGCTGCAGTTGATTTTACAACTTGATAGTAGCTACCTTTGTTTACAAGTGACATCTTTTTTGTTTCCAATATCGCATTGGCTAAAGGAATAAGCTCACTCTTCTCAATAGGTGTGTTCGATACAAAGTTAATTTTACCTTTAATCGCACCATCAACTAAAATATTCTTACCTGTAATTTTACCAACCATCTTGATAAAGTCACTAATACTTAAATCTCTAAAGTTTACATCTACTTTTTCAGCATGAGCTTGTACACCCAAAGCCAAAATCAAACCTAATGCCAGTTTACTGAATTTCATATTCTATTTCCTTTGTTGCACCATCTCTCTCAACGGTTAATGTTAAATTTTCTATATTATTTATATCTTTAAAGAAGCCCATAGCTGCACCATAAGAGTTTAACTCTTCACCGTTCAGTCCCATGAGTATATCTCCTCGTTTAAGTCCTAACTTTTCAAAATCACTACCTTTTTTAACAAAGTTGATTTTAAATCCATTTATCTTACCAGACATTTTGTTTTCACTAATACCTATATCTTTCCATATTTTATCTACATCTTTTGTATAGGAAGTAAGTAAATCTCTTTTTATACGTTTTATACCACCCTCTTCAACAATAGCCTCTTTATCTGATTTCTCTTCATTAGAAACAACTGCTTTAGGACGAGATGATGATTTACCAGAACTTTTGACATTTATCAAAGAGAGTTTAAACTCTTTCTCTGCCTTGGTAAATATGGCATAGTTTGGTCCAGCTGAAGTAAGTGTAAATCCATCTATCTTCTCACCTTTTCCAAGTACTGTTGTTTTAGAACCTTTTGCTACGGTTACTACCAATGCATCTGAAGCATTATAAAGTGCTAAAAGTTTTATACCTCTCATAGAACTAACAACAGGTTTTGCTCTTGTATTGTTTGCCACTGGAGCTATTGCTGCAGCTGCATTGGTTAACTTTACTCTATAGTACAGTGCTTTTGCTTTTCCATCCTGAGTATATTCTACTCCTGAACTTGGTAAGAAAAAGAGTGAAATAGCCAACCAAATAAGCTTCGCTAAAACTACTATAGATAAAAGAAATATAGCTGTAGAGAAGTACTTAGTATTAATAATTTGTTTCATAATACCATCCTCCTGTCTTATCTTTTTTCAAAAACTTTTTAATTGTCTGTATATCTTTTGCTACAGGAAAGTCAACATGTACTTTTCTATCTTTCAAGTCAGTAGCTCCTACTGCTGTACCAAAACTACCTAAAGCATCTATATGTACATTTAATATATCTATCACAGAGTATTTAATCTTTAACTCATCTATAACCTTAGGAGCCATAGCATGTAGTGACTCATCCATATTTATATTTTCTATATTTAAAGTATTGTAAAAAAAGAACATATTGAGCTGTAACTCAGCCACATTTGCCATTTTAATACCTTTTACATAAATATCAGCATTTTTAATATTTAGTCCAAACCATGTATCGCTCACAGTTTCATTGGAGATAATAATATCTTTCTTTTTTAGCT
Source organism: Lepetodrilus ovalis (assembly GCA_032361185.1). Taxonomy (NCBI): domain Eukaryota; kingdom Metazoa; phylum Mollusca; class Gastropoda; order Lepetellida; family Lepetodrilidae; genus Lepetodrilus; species Lepetodrilus ovalis. Next base: position 7,729 of record JAUTBQ010210009.1, on the reverse strand, counting down.
CTTTCTCTAACAGATAATAGAGCTCATGTTTTGGAGCAAAAATCCACATAAGTAAGATAAGTAGAAAAAATCCACCAACTATTCGTTTTACCATTTGCATGTGAACTCCATAGTGAATATATTTTTTGAACTCTCAGTAATTTTAAGACTTACTATCTGTACTGGCATGTTAATAAGTTTGTTGTTTATCTTATTTAAGTCATTAGCAGTAAGATTGGTATAAGAAGCAACAAGCTTTTTAGACTTTTTACTAAATGATTGTACCTTTGATTCAGGAACAATGGTTTTTAAAACCTTAATCTTATTTGCCATTTTCTTACCATCCCACATGCCTTTATAGTTCTCAATGGCTGTGATATCTGCTATCTGTTTTTGTATGTTTGCTTTGTTTTTTTCAACATCAGAACTTGCAGAGTTTTTATAAAAAAAGGCAAATAACGCAAACAAAAAGGCAACAAGTAAAATAATCTCATTTTTGTATCGTTGAAGTGTCATTAAATTCATAGTTTTACCTCCACTTTCAACTCAAGACCAGTAGCTGTAACTTTCATTTTTTTAATCTTCGCATGGTCACTGACCTGCTTACTAATGGTTTTGTTTTGAGTAGCTATATTGGCACTTATACTGTTTTTATCTATACTCAATTCTTTAAGTTGACTCTTTGCTGATAAGAGTTTAGATATCTCTTTCATTGCTTGACGTTTGGCACGTTCTGCTGTATCTACAGGTTTATACTTATCTAAAATACTTTGCCGTAACATACTGCTTCCATACTTTGGATTGTCATCAATGAGTGTGCTTAACTTTGCATCTTCATTTGCCATAGATGATTTTATACGATTACCCTCAACTATAAATGATGTACCTAAAAGTGCAAGAAGTGAACCTAAAACAATGGTCTCTTTTAATGAGACAAATGAGTTAAGTGAAGCACCCATGGTTACACCATTCTTAAGTTTTATCTTCTCCGTATCTAGCGTTACATACTCTACATCTTCAGCTATAAAACGTTTAGGTAGCATGGTTACAACATCATCAACACTTTGCATCGCATGGTTTCCACTAAGTAGCATCGGTTTAGTTAACTCATCTTTTAACTCTTGTGCAAAATAAATTTTTGCAACACGATGCTTCTCTATGCCTTTACTCTCTAAAAAGGTATCTATCTCCTCTATGTTGTAAGCAAAAAAGCACCATGAGTTATCACATTTATATACATGGTATTGATACTCTACTGTTGTATCTATATAGTCATCAAAAAGTGATGCTGCTATCTGTTTTGCTTGATATGCAAACTTTATATCTAACTCTTCACGTAGAAAAGTATAAAACTGAGGTGTCAGTATTATGTCAACAGAGTTTTCTAATTTTACAGGTTCCATATTTTTATGGATTAATATTCTATTACTCTGCTTTGCCGTTAAATTCAAAATTGCCACTCCTTCCTTCAATGTAATCAAAATTTATTTTATATTGCCCATCTCTATAAGCATAGGTCTCTTCACAATGCATTGCATTAAGTGCTTTGCTTGCATATAGTTTCTTATCTATCGGTTCACTTGTAGGATTTTCAGATAAGAAAGTATCTAACGTACTCTCTCCAAATATCCAACTATCTCGTACTATCTCTATAGGTACGTTAAACGCAACTGAAATAAACTCAGCTGTTAAATAAGAACCATCAATCTTTGTTTTCTTATTTACCTTTGTAAATGAAAAGTAACGATCCCAAGGAATTGAAAGTACCTTAGGGTCATCAAAACTTAAACGATAATCAGCAACAATTCTGTAAAACTGACCCTTAGAAAAGATACCTTTCTTAGCTCTTATTCTAGGAGCATCATCTTCATTTTGTGAAACTTTTCCTGTAACAGCTCTTCTTATAAGGTTCTCAAGCTCATTTGGCTCTTGAACATCATGCAGTTCCATTACAGAAGCCAATACCTCTTTTACTAAAGACTCTTTCTTCTTTTCTTCACTGTCCAACCAACTGATAGGTACACCTATCATTAAAGGCTTACAGCTCAGACTTAATCCAAAACCACTTTTAGGTTCACTTAACATCAAGGGCATCGTATATAATATTCTTAGTTTTTCATTGTCACCTTGCTTCTTATCGAAACCTTGTGACTTTAAAATGTTTACTGTATTTTTGTGTAACAGATTCCCTTGTAAAATCGCTGATGTTGTTCCGGCATCTTTCTGCACTTTTTCCAAATAGGTAAATGATACTGCTATTATAGACATAATAGAAGCGATTACCATCAATGTAATAAAAAGTGCTATACCTCGTTTTCTTTTATCCATAATAAAGCTCAATTCAAGTAAAATCAGCACTATTATAACCAACTTAAACTAAGGATTTTAACCATGTCAAAAGAATTTAACCTAAAAAGCCATAAAAACGGTACTTTAAATGAAAATAAATTTAATAATTTAACTTCAAACACTAATGATAAACAGAATAAAATAATAATTTCAACAGCAAAAAACGCTTTCTCACTACTTGAGCTTTTAGTTGTAATTTTAATCTTAGGAATTTTAGCAGCAGCCGTAGTTCCTAAGGTTGTAGGAGCAGGAGACAAAGCAAAAGTAGACTTAGTATGCGTTAATATGAAAGGTGCAGCAAACGCACTTAAAATGTTTAAGCTTGACAACGGAATGTACCCCGAAACAGAAGAAGGTTTTGAAGCTTTACAGTCAAATCCAGACTCAGACAAATATTCAAACTATGCTTCTTCTGCTTACTTAGAGAAGCTTCCAAAAGACTCATGGGGTGCTAAAATGGTATACATTAAAACTGGAAATGGTTTTGATATTATCTCTTATGGTGCTGACAAACGTGAAGGTGGTTCAGACGAATATTCTGATATTAAATATACAGGATGTAAGTAACCAATATGAAAACAACAGCACGTTCAGGATTTTCCCTTTTAGAACTTATTGTTGTTGTTCTTATTGTCTCTCTTATTGGCTTTTTAGTTTTCTCTTCAGCCATTAAGCAGCAGACTAAAACAGTAGACCTAAGTCCCTCTACACTTCCTAAAACATTTAAAGCATCATTTAAAGGTCAAGGTGATGTTGAACTCTTTTGTATAAAAAAATGTACAGAGTGTTATGTTATGAAAGATAAGCAGATAACTCCTTATGATGGAGGCGTTAAGTTTGGTAAAAATGTAGAAATTCATACACTAGATGAAGATGACCATTTTGTACAAAAAGATGAGTTAGGACGACTAAAAGATGAAAAAATAAGCTTTCGTTTTCATCTCTATCCAAATGGTAGTACCACACAGATGGTGGTAGTAAATGACCAAGGTATCTACTTTTTACCAAGCTACTTTGGAAAAGCCAAAAAAGTAGAAGATATGGACGAAGCCAAAGAGCTATGGATAAAAAGTAAATATGATTTAAAAGATAGTAGCTCATTTTACTAAAATAGAGGAATAAAATATAATGTATAAAACAAAGAAGCATATTAAAAAAGCATTTACACTCATAGAGGTAATTATGTCTGTTATTATCGTATCTATAGTAGTTATGGGTGCACTGCAACTACAAGAACAAAACAGCGACATGGCAAGCTACCTTCTAAAAAGAGGTAACGCCGAACTGGACAATGCACTCTTTTTAACTGACAAAGTACAACGCTATGATAAAAGTAAAAAAAGTGCCTACGACATACTTGTAGATGAGTTTAAAATAAAAGATGACGAAAGCCGTCAACTACTCAAAAAAATAGAGAAAAAGATTAATATTACAGATGCAGAACCTATGCTAGTAGGTACAGAAGAGACTGGGGTCTTAACATTTTACACAAATGAAATTTTATTAAATGGGCAATACCCAGCACGGTATTATACTTTTAAATAAAAATTTATCTTCACATTTTAATGTGGAGACTCCCCAAAAGTTCATCATATCCCACAACTTCATTCACCTATAAGTCAATATAATATATCATAGAACTTAACTTACTAATAGAAGGGTTTAAGGATGAAAAAGGGAATATCTATACATATAGGGTTAAACCATATTGATGAAGAGCATTACGGTACAGGAGTCTCTCCACTGGAGACATGTGAACAAGATGCACGAGATATGCAAGAGCTGGCTTTGGCTCAAGATTTTAAATCTACTTTTTTATTATTGAGTGAAAATGCTACAAGAGCTGCTGTAAAGTCTGCTATAAAATCAGCAAGTAAAGAGCTCTCTTCTGGTGATATGTTGTTACTAAGCTACTCAGGTCATGGAGGTTTTGTTCCCGATACAAATGGTGATGAAACAGACGATAACCTCGATGAGACATGGTGTCTTTATGATGGTCAACTTATAGATGATGAACTCTATAAACTATGGGCAAAGTTTAAAAAAGGTGTACGCATAGTGATGCTCTCTGACAGTTGCCATAGTGGAACAGTCGCAAAAGCCAACAACTTTATGGGCAAGAAAAAAGAAGAGAACAGTATGTTTCAAAAAAAGCTACTCTCTTATAGCGTTGCCAAATCTGTCTACTATGAAAACAAAAGCTTCTATGAAAAGATAGCCAACAAATTTTTCAACAAAAAACCTAAAGATATACGAGCAAGCATTAAACTCTTAGCAGCATGTCAAGACCCTGAAGTCTCTTATACCATGCCATTTGCACGAAACAGTATATTTACAGAAAAACTACTAAAAGTATGGAACGGTGGGCAGTTTGTAGGTACTTATGATGAGTTTTTTGAAAGCATAAAAGAAGAGGTAAGCTCTTTAAACTTTTTGCCTACCACACAAACACCAAATCTTTATAACGTAGGAAGAGAGAACGAAGACTTTGCTAAACAGAAGCCATTTCAGATTTACGAGTAGACGTTATGGGGAAAAAATCATACAAAAAGAAACTCCTAGATGTACGCCAAGATAGACTCGATTTACGGGACAGAGTCTATCAACCTGTTTTAAAATCTTTATCAGCTAGTTACCCTGATACAAAATACATAAACCATATTTTACAATGCTACAGAGACGAGAACCTCATACTTGACCAAGGTGACAATGGTGCATGTAGTGGTTATGCCTTAGCTTCTGTAATTAACTATCTTTTGTGGAAACAACAAAATAGTGAAAATAAAAATGAAACAAATGTAGAGAAAAAAAGAAGTGAAATAGTAAGCTCAAAAATGCTTTTTAACCTTGCACGTATTTACGATGAGTGGGACGGTGAAGATTATGAAGGATCTAGCTGTCGTGGGGCTATGAAAGGTTGGCACAAGCATGGTGTATGTTCTGAAACCTATTGGGAGTTTAGTAAAAATGAACCACAAAAAGGCTGGGACACAAACTCTATAGAAAAACCTCTTGGAGCCTACTATCGTGTCAACAAAGACTCTATATCAGACATACAAGCTGCACTATGTGAAGTGGGTGCATTGTATGTCTCAGCAGCTATTCATGATGGTTGGTGGGAACTAAACAACTACAAAGACAGAGATATAGAGAACATAGATGATGACATGCCCATAATACCTTACGAAGTATTTTCTCAAGGAAATCATGCCTTTGTTATCGTGGGTTATACTCGTCAAGGGTTTATTATTCAAAACTCATGGGGTAAACGCTGGGGTAACTGTGGTTTTGCTATTTTAAGCTATAAAGAGTGGCTAAAAAATGGGTTAGATGTATGGGTAGCAGTTATGGGTGTGCCTATTGACATAGAGAACAGTTCTCAAACCATTACCACCGAATCTCTCTCTTCAGCCTCTAAAGTATATGAAGAACTAGAAGAGAAAACCTTTACTAAAAAAGCATCTATAAATGAAGAGAATGCCTATAATCATACCCTCGTACTCAATGCAAATGGACGTGCAAAACATACCATTATCCGTACATCTACTCTAAAACGTTCTATTGAAGTTATCTGTTATGATAACCTAAAAACTTGGCTAAGTCACAGCAGTAAAAATCGAAAAGTTATGATTTATGCTTTAGGTGGGTTGGAGAATGAAAAAAAATACATAGCCAAAATAGAAAAACTCATACCCTACTTTTTAAACAATGGAGTTTACCCTATTTTTTTAACTTGGCAACAGAGTTACCAAAAAGCCATAGAAGAGTCCATAGAAACTTTTTTTAAAGAGAGCCTCGATGGGAAAACTAAACAAGTAGAAGAGCAAATACTAGAAAATGAAGTAGCCCTCAACAGGGCCATAGAAAATCACTGTAAAAAAATCTCCACAAGAGGTGTTTGGGTAGAGATGAAAGAGCAGTCACATAATGCCATTAAGAAAAAAGTAAAAGGTTTTAGTGGCAACAGAAGTGGTATTCTCTACCTACTTACTAAGTCTCTAAAAAAGTTATCTGAAGAGTTCAAAAATATTGAGCTTCATGCTATGGCACATTCGGCTGGTTCTGAACTCTTAACCACATCATGGCTAAAACAGCTAGAGAAACAAAAAATAAAACTAACTTCACTCCATCTCTTAGCTCCTACAGTCTCTATACAAGACAGCAATACATACATAATACGGGCTCATAAAAAAGGTGTTGTTGAGAAGAAAAATATACATATCTACATACTAAACAAAGAGATGGAAAAGGCAGACAACATAAGTAAGTACAGCCAATCTCTACTCTATCTTATAAGTCGCTCTTTAGAAAAAATACATAAAACCCCTCTTCTTGGACTACTTGATTCATGGGATGACAAAAATAGCTCTACCAAAGATGGTGTGTTTAATACTTCTCAACTAAATGACTTAAAAAAATGGAATATGTTTACCTACGAGTTGAACAACACACTCTTTCCTTATATTTTAGGAAAAGAACATAATCAACTGGCATGCTCACAAGACAATGACTACCTTAAACTGAGTCACAAGAGCCTTGACAGCAGTGTATTTATTTTAGAAAGAGTTTTAAAAATCGTTATAGCCAAGCGAGAAGATGGTCATTTAAAATATGAGGTTAAAAGCCTCTGCTGATATGTTTAACACAAATTATGCAATACTTCCAAAATTAAAACCTATGAGGAAGTACCCATGACTGTAACCAAATACTCTGCCAACGGCAATGACTTTGTTATGATAATCAAAAAAAAGAAAAAAGACCGTTCTAAACTGGCTAAAAAACTCTGTCACCGTCAAAATGGTATAGGAGCAGATGGGCTAGTTGTACTTATTCCTCATGAAGAGTATGACTTTGAGTGGGAATTTTACAACTCCGATGGAAGCAGAGCCACCATGTGTGGTAATGCTTCACGGGCAGTGGCACACTTTGCCATGGGAAAAGGCATCTCAGCTGATGGTGAAGCAGAGTTTTTAACTGGAGCTGGTGTTATACGGGCGAAAGTAAACGGAAACTATGTAGTCTCTGACATGACCAAACCCATCATTTTAAGTCAAGAGATAGAAGAAGAGGGTGAGACTTGGTGGTTTGTTGACACAGGTGTTCCTCATTTGGTTGCCATAAGAGAGAACATTGAAGAGTTTGATCTCGAACAAGCAGCACGCTTACGAAACAAATACAACTGTAATGTTAACATCTGTAAAGTTGAAGAAAATACTCTCTATGTTCGTACATTTGAACGTGGTGTAGAAGATGAAACTTTAGCATGTGGTACAGGTATGGTAGCTTGTTTCTTACGTGCAAACAGTGAAGAGTTAGTAGATGATGATGTAAAAGTATTTCCACGCTCAGGTGATGAACTCTACATTAGTTTAGAAGATGATATTTATAAATTTGGTGGAGA
>JAUTBQ010209898.1:0-21635 GCA_032361185.1 Lepetodrilus ovalis | reverse complement strand
GTAGATTATCTACAATAATTTCCATCCGAAAGGCAAATCTGTTCCAAATCATAATAAGAGTTGTCAAATTTGGCACTGATTCACCCATTTTCTAGATAAACTATTTAATGAAAAAGCAATAACTTTGAATTGAAATAATAATATGAATATTTGGATTTAGAAAAGTGGCAGGTTTAAAAAAAATAATATTAAATAAATTTCTAATGCTATGGATCCTGGATATTTCCACACAAAAAAGGATGACTTATTTAAAGATTGGAATTAAACCTGATGACACGCATTCTAAACACATTCATAAAGTGTTGTCCAGAGTAACTAGCTCATGTAATAAACAGCAATTCTATGAATATTATCAGAAAATTGTAACAACATATATAATGGAAAGAAAACAACTGTTGCCTTCTATTTAAGTTCAGATTACAGTAATTATGCCAAGACTTGTGTTTTGATAACATTACCACACCTAATTCTTCCTTCAAGCTGTTGCACAAGACAAGGAATCCATCTTGGATCTGATTTAAAAAAAACGGTAACCTGAATTTGAGATAATTATAAAAAACATTGCATGATATTAGTCAGTAAAAGTTTGAATGGCTGAATTTCTTGCACAGATGAAAAAGCGTTATGGTTCTTCTGCATGTATTCAACTCATTTCTACAGTAATACCATTAAAATAATAATGTAAAATATAACTATAAAGCTATACTGGAAGAAGTAAAATTTATTTATTATTTTTATTAAATAATTACATAAAATATCGATAAATAATACAAATGTAATTGTAGATTCTATATCACAATTGAAAATAATCATACTTGAATTAAGCAATAAGAATTTTGAAAATAGTTAAAAACAAATACATGTATATCAATTAATGAAAACAAGGTTTGAAAAGAAATTCCGCATTTTCGGTTCCCTAGAGATATTTGTTGACTCAATCAAGTATTTGAAACTATGCATACTTACACAAGCAATTAGATCAGTCTAGCGTGATATGAACATATGAACCATGTCAGTAAAGATAATAGCTCATTAATGAAACACAATCAACACGGTACAGGAAATTAATTTACATAATGTGCCTCTTACCATACATAATAATGGTCAGTTTACGTTGACAAATGATGCAGTACTCTATGTAAACAAATCGTGATTACTTTTGCGGGTGTAATCATAGGAACTAACTACACATGTAGGACATACCTCAAGAAGATTATAGCTGTTCTGCAAGATTTTAAAGACATACTTAACTTATGAAAAAGTCGTCGCCTATGGGTGAGATATTCCCGCTGTGACGTAAAGCTATAATTCAATCAACTTATCAAAACAGATTAAGCTGCATTACAATTATTAGGGTAAAGTTGGTTACAGCTTTCAATATAATCAGGAAATTATTACACATGCAGTAAAATATTAATTACAAGCCAAGGTTACATAACACATAACTGAAATTGTATGTTTAGAATGCGTATCTTAAAACGACATTGAATGGTTGCAAACCAAGTGTGACCATTTTCTGAATGTCGTAAAATTTAAAGTAAATATCAATCATTACTGCAGAGAGATTTATAATGGAATGGGGAAAAGAACCATTTTAAAAACTTTATATAAAACATTGAAACTATCAGTGCATTTTTAATAATAAAAACTTCTAAAAGTTTCATTTAATAATATATTAGTACTATTATTGTATTATTGTTTTAAAAAAATCTATGATTTCTAGTATATATATACATGAAACAATGATATTTATCCTAATGTATTAGTAAGCGTTTGAAAATACCCATTACACGCAAACTGATACAGTTTCCAGCTAGTGCAGGAAACATTAAATATTGTATAACCCTGAACTATCCACTAATCTCGTTTCATATGGTTATTTGGCTCCACTTTAAATTATTGAGCAAACATTCAGGTCAAATCAGAAACCTCCATTGCCATATAAAAACAAAAGAATATGTTTATTCAAATTACACGAAATCGATATTAAAAGTCTCACATCAAACAGATCTAGAATTTTATGACAAATCTCCCATGATTCCTTTGGGCACCTGTCTGGCTCCATTTTGAATTATTCCGTCCATTCAGGAAATGATACTCAGGAAGACGGAGCTGATATTTTAAAGCATTGGAAGACAGACTTCTTGTGTTTTCAATGTAAACATGGTTATTACATGATAAAAATTAGACTAGGCAACATCAAAGACTAGCAGCAGTGGGCCTTTAAATTGTTCCATAACTCACTACACCATTAATGAGACCAAGCAATGAAAGGAGCTTAAATAGTCTCATTCAGAGACAGCTTTACCTCGGAGACAATTATCTTTAAGTGTTTGGATATATCGTAAAAACTATATCATTCCAGACAATACATTTAGAACTAGCTGTCAATATCGTGAAATAGGAACTTCTCATCTGCAAGTTACCGGATATGATCCTCTTACTGACTTTCAGACATGATGGAAGCCATTTTTTTTGTACAAACATTTAAAGCAATAATGCAGGCTAAATCATAATATATAATATGAAACATCTCTTGTTATTATTCCCAATATTTCGGCCCTTGGCCTTCGTCATGGGCCCGACGGAATCAAATACATTAAAAAATCATAATACATAAAAAAAAGTATATGTACTTGTATATAAAATAAATGTTTTCCTGAGGAAAATCAATTTCCATTCAAAAACAAATAATCCAAGAAAGCTGCCATATTTTTAAATTTCTGTTTATCTTCGTTCATTCAATCCTTCCATACCTACACAAAGTGTTTCCTAGAGTTTAAAACAGTCACACCGCCTATGTTAACACAGAGTTATGACTTCCATAGTATAATGGTCATTTTATGGAACGGGACTAAGCCCCGAGATTAAGAACCATTTTGAGTTTGATTTCATGCTCCAGTTCAACTTTAACATGGGAATTTATGAATAAAACTTTGAGTTGAGCATAAAATTGTAGCATAAAAATGTTTCATATTCTCTATGTCAGGGTGTTGTTTCTGGAAGCTCTTTCATTCACTAAGAGACCATAGCACTCTCGTAAGTGCATAAGCGCCACGTGTTAGAGATCGCTACGAGAGTGCTTATGGTCTTGTAGTAGATAGAGAGCTTCCAGAAACAAAACCCAGGTCTCCTCGATTTTATTTTAAGATTATTAAAATATTTCCAATTCCACCAAAACTACGACTAAATTGTGATTGCATTTCATAAAAGTTGAATTCAACTCTCATCAAACCAATTGCTGTTAATGTCCAGAATTTTCTCGTTCTTTTTTTTCGTCTTCTCCCCACGAACATTCCCGCTTATTTGTAATTCCTCTGTGAAATGAATAAGCATGTTCACCAGCATGTTCGTGATCATCCGATAACGTGCAGATAAATCATCTCCATGACATATAAATGTCTTAATATTTCTTATTTATTGTCAATTTCAAAGAGAATTTATGGATATATTTCATGCAAACATCAACAGAGACAGTCAGACATGGATACCAGGGAGATAGGCTCATCTCTTGGGGCTCATTCCAGTTTCCAGTCGGACTCTGAACTTTGATCTTAGATTAGTAATGAGGGTACGGGGAGAAGAGCCTTAAATCTGATACATGCTTTTTTGTGCGTTTGTGTCTTCCTAACCGTTCCAATGCCAAATGTGTGGACAGGAAATGTTCATAATTACTGCTCATCCGAGACTTTTTCTCAATTTTGTATGCCTTTACCGGGGTACAATTTTCTAGGATGTTATCATCACTGGTACATGAAATGATGGATCTATTGAAGACGATTGAAGAATGATGGTATTTTTATGTGAATACATACTCCAACCCCAATTAATAGATGCTCCTTTAGGAGCCATGGATACTGTACATACAATCACATCTAGCTGATACTCCTGCCATACGGAAAAAAACTACCTCTTTTTTTTCTATTTTCAATTTCAATTTTTTAATAAACTTCACGAAACGTGTACATGTCACAATACCAACTAGTATTACATGGGCAGATCTATCGTTCATGATGGTGATACTTGGTAAGAAATCAATCACAGATTTGAACCCAGGGGTCAGGAATTGTTGACAGGATATAAAAATATACATCTATACAGACAATCCACATATCAATCTCAGTTTTATCGAAGCCATCTCAATCGCGGCACATTCCCTATTCTATAGATTTCTTATTAATTTTCAGGATATTCATTGTCGGTACCATCCTATCCAATTTCCCAATAAAAAATGAATATTTTTAATGCAAAACTTGTGTCATGTTCAAGCAGAATCCTATTTGTTCTCCAAGGTAGAAGAGGTCAAGAAGGGCAGCAACTCTTGATGAAAACGCATGATCAATTTGTATACCTCCTAACACTGGAGACCTCAATCACGTGATGAGTAGCGATCCCAGTCAAAGTGAACAGCGGTAATCTCATCCAATCATCAGCTCACAGATTTGTTCTTGCAATATTACCATAGATACGCCTTTTCCCCCGAGTTCTTCCTCAAACATCTCCACAAAGTTTGCACGAATCCTGAGTTATATGTTCTTGTTCACAGATAAACGTAACCAAATTGTACGGAATGAAGTTACAAAGATGCAAGTTAAATCGTAACCCTTAAACATAGTTAGTATACACAAGTCACCATGATTACCATTTAACTACGTAACCAAGGCAATCAGAATATCTTCCTTACACTCATTGGTCAAAGCTGCAATTCCAAACATGCTAAGGTTTAAACATGCCAAGGGAGGTCTACATCGGCCATCCTCCATCAACATCTTCCCATTAGCGTTCAGTTAGCAATCTCGTGCCAGTTTATTTAGCCAATCCCTTGGTATCCACTGCCTCGTGAAATGGGATTTTGTTATTTACAACCTTTAGGATGGTAGGCTGGGATTAGATTGTGGGCCTTAGGCAATCTGATAATAAAACAAGAAATTCCCATAATATAGCCAGATTACTTCAGTAGATCCAATCATAAGATGGTTTAACTAAATTACATCAACTAGACATACATGCGAAGATCTTGCATGATGGAAGGCAATTTCAGCCAGATACCGAACGCTTTAAATTTTGAATAATTTAGCTATGTAAATTTGGATGAATGTTCTAAATTTTGAATAAAACTATGGAAATTGGGATGAATATAAAAATGTTTTATGCATTTTTGAAAATGATGTTCATTTATTCTAAAAGATTATGAAACAATATTTTTTCTGTGCATCAAACATTGTTGTTATCATAAAAAAAGGAGTTACTTAAATGAAATGAATATACAAACAAATGTATCTTGAAATAATGGAACTAAAAAATTAGAACATGTAACTTTAAGCATTGCTATAAACTCTTAAATATACACATTTTGTTTAATTCTTTTTATGAATGAATGACTGAACTAGTGCTTTTTGTCACAGTGGGAATATTTCATATACAATGAATACAATGTATATGCAATGAAATAAATTTATGACCTGTCCCTATGTTTGCCTGTTGTCAGGAAGATACTACCAACATGGACATCTCTCTCTCTCTCCCTCAACTGCGACAACAACCACTACTGCATTATTTACACAGTATTTGTCTACACATTTTTTAATTCCTCAAAATTCATTTGATCAGAGCGGTATTTGGCGACACATTAGTCTTTTAAAACCATTACTTCTGCCAAGCCTAGCGCCCGGAAATACGTGCTACCGTGCTACGGTGAGTCTTTCAGCTGGTTGCTAATTACAAGGTCAGCATTACCTCACTTCCTTCACTACTCGGTTGAAGGGAGGTAATTTTCTGCCTGTCACTTGTGATGTAGTGAACGTAGAGTTTTTCCACAAGCCAGCGCGTTTTTTCAGCATCTGGGGGCCTCTAATTTTCGTCCTTTTACCCTCATTTATTCTCATCAGGGCCAGTCGACAGACAGATTGGTGGGTGAAGCTTACTCAACGATGTGCAGAAGACATGGGCTGATTTGTTAACTGTTTATTACCAAAGAGAGATGGCTTTTATTGCTTGTTCAAACATGAAAAACTCAAACAGTCACACTTTCAATCCATGAAAATACATCATACTTCATTTTACAGCCAAGAGGAAGTGGAACAATGTTGTTAATTTTTTTAACTACTTCCTTTGAAAAAAAGAACACTTTAATGTGTTTTATAAGAAATGTTCTAAAGTAAATATTATTATTATTTGCATACATTTCCATTTAGAATGCAACTGAAGAATTGAAAAACAAAATAAAAAAATGGCAGAATTCATCAAGAATTGTACTTCTAACAGTCTAAGTGAAATTGGACACTGAAATGAGTGTTGTCGTTATTGGTTAAGACTAGTTGCCAGGCTGTCAAGATGAAAAAAGACCAAGGATAAGATATTTTTCCATCATTGTGAGACTGGTCCACAACATTCCCAAAGGTACTGGAGGTTCTACATATGGTGGCTAATGCCTCTGACCCTGACGGGCAGATTGGCAGACGCTTACCGAGGAAAAACTATAGGTTTGGTCTCTGCCATAAGTGTCGTGGTCTGCCATTAAGTGTCACAGGGTTTGCGACAGGTAATCTCGAGATTCTTGTACCATTTATTTGCGGACTCAATCTGGCCGTAGTCGGCTGAGAACTCTTCAGACGGGAAGATCAATATTATACCATGCTCCATCGTCCTAGAACCTGTCCCCCAAGCCTGGACTCGACACATCCAGATCCATGCTACTGCTTAAGTGACAACTAATCTCCACCTTTTATAAACCCAGATACAAAGCAGATACATTTCAAACTTGAATGTCACATGAGAGACATGCTATTAAAGATTGTTCTATGGAAAGCAGTGTGACGGACACACTATTAGGAATTGGTTGTGAGGAAAGTGCTATTTGAATTTCGGTCCATCGTATTATCACAAATCTGGCAGCATTTTCGGTAAATGCGATCCCTTGGGCCAATGGTGAAAGGGTGCCTACATTTAGCACTAAAAAACATACGTTGGTAATTTGAGAAGGATCACAAATATGTTGACAGATTTCATTTAAAGAAGTATGCTATCTAATGGCCTCAACTTCCTCTGGGCATTTAGTTCAGTAGACATCTGAGTGGCAGTCCGTCAATGACTAGTTAAGATTATATTCTTAGATGAGGCACACGTATCGATTGAAGGATAAACTTTAAAGAACGTAACTTTTTTATTCTTTTTTTTTCTTTCTTTGCAAGACACTGAAATATTTGGTAGACCTTTGCAATGGCTACGAGACCAGTCAAAAAAAATGTTATATCAACATTGAATTCACTGAATGAATTTCAGATAGTACACGAACAAGAATTATATGAAAGTCTTCACATATTCTGATAAAGTTGCAAGTAAATTAAATTTGAAGATTTAATACGACGGCGTTAAGCTTTCAAGTGTGAAGCAATCATGTTGAGGTGTCCCAAGCTCAATAAATCTCCTAATTTTATCAAATATTGAATTATTCACCCCAAAAACATCCTCTACACCCAACACATTAACATTGAAAACCTATTTCCCTGAAGACTACAACTGTACACAAAAGTTGTCCAGTAGTATTTCCCTGGAGACTACTCATTACATCACTTAGATGGCAGTAAACCCACCTTCAAAGAAGATGTGTTGAGAGTGGCTCAGCCCACTGCATGAATAAACAAACAAACGTAAGTATTTTATGGTCTGCCTAATCATCGCCCACTGGTCTGCCAGTGGTGTGTTGGACATACTTGCCTTAATGCTCAAACAAAACACTTGTAAGTAACAATGTTGCTGTTTAATAACACTGTGCTCACTCACCTGGATAAAGAGTCATTTTGTGGATTAAATATATAAAAACATACTTGATTACACTCGTAATCCATACAGTTAATGTTGGCTTCTTAATGATTCTCGTGTTTTTTTACTTCCTGGATACCGTTGGTCTGTGTACAAGTCTAATTCCAACACATCCTCAATGTTTAATTGCAGTCATTCCTTGGGGTACTTATCAAGGAGATATTATACTCATCAATAAAAGTAAGTAGGTATTTGTTTGTAACCTTGTCTAATAAGAAGCTCTATTTACCGGTGAGCTCATCATCAATGACAATAAAAATAAATTTCTTGGGCCATCATCATAACAACCCCTTGAATGAGGAGTCGGCATCTGGATGGAACTTATATGGAACATACCGGGTATGTGATGGAGGAATGCAGTGTATTGTCTTGCTATTATCAGGATGTCCCAATGTCATTGGAACCCTCCTGGAATCACATTGGAGCCCTGTTGGAACCCTCTTTTGGACCCTTTGGACCACATTGGAACCACTTGGAACTTCTTTCATAGAAAATATCTAATTTTAGGAGTGTTTCATGCTGACTGCTATTTCAGCACAATTGGCGTACAATGCAAACCTACCTGTAAAGAATCCAGGCAAACTTCACTGGGTCTTCAACTCAAAAAGTAATCCAACTCCAAGATTGCAGCACTTTGAGATGAACCTGTTGGAAGATAAAACAGCATTAATAATATTGAAATCAGACAATGCATGTCCAATGACACACCTATTACCATTACTAATGTAATGTAAGTTAGGAGATTGCATCGCATAACTGGGGTTACAAAAACAATGCACTTCTGAAAGAAGGAACTCATATGAAAATCACCTGTAATAATTATCTTCGAATTAATAAAGGAAGCAGGGATAAGTTCTATGTCAAGTTCATCCAAACAACAATAAATAACATGGCTAAATATGAACTTGCAGATAAGTGGTATCATCTACAAATATCAACGCACACTAATGAACTATTTGCTCAGAATACACAAACGGAAAAGCCAATAAATCTCATAAAAATACAATATTCAACATATAATTTTAGTCATACCCCACTGCAAGTGGACACTGGGTAAATATTAGTGTTGGACTGACCATATGAATTTGGCTTCAGTGAAGTAATGATTTTTTTTACGGCTTTAGCGTTAAGACAACAGTACTTTATTGATCTGGATTGATCAATGTGTGAAAACAGTCTTTGTTTAACCATACTGTAGAATGCTAAAATATATCGGAGGTAGAAAAATATGATAATAAAAATTACCATGTTTTGTTGAAAGATGAATTTCCTTCCTTTTAAAAAAATCAAATCAAATTCTACATATTCTAATTTAAATGTGATACATAGTTACTTATACATTTATCATAATATTCTTTTTATTTATATGATACTCTTATTTTAACTTAAATATTAAAAAGAAATTGCATAAATTCTTTGACAGAAAATATGCCATTATTAATACACAGAGATCATAATTTCATTAATAAATCAAATATTAAATACCAGTACATGATATGATTAACATCCATTCTGAAATAGTAAAAAGTAAATAATAACGACGTCTGTGTATTAATATAGAACTGGAGAATTATGGAGTATTGTATTCAACAGTAATAAATCATACATCAAAAGATGAAATATGAATATCTGACAAGGGTACAAACTACATTTGTGATACTACACACGGATGAAGCAAATAAACATTTGACATTACGACGTAAGACTCGAATAACACTCATTTTACAAGATTGTGTTATAGACGGCACTCGCCAGAGTCAACAAACGTAAACAGCAAAATTTATTCCACAGCATGCTGGGCGTCATAAACGCACAAAGCTCATTGCCACGGCGACTGCGAAAAGTCCATAAGTGAAACTCCACAAGTGAATACACGTGGAATTCCCCTACCAAAGCCGGCACTGAAAAGCTTTCATAAAACCGAAGGATATAAACGCTTCATTAAACTGGCTCAATTGTTATTTTTTTTATTGCTTTGACTGCAGTGTATAACCTCATGATAACGGCGCTGTGTTAAATACTCCGTCTTTATCGAAACGTACAATACACCTCTAGTGAATTTGAAAGACGCGAGCGCGACGAGAGCACATGTCCACTGTTGCGTCCGCTGCACAATGAACATCGATGCAAACTGAGTTAAGTCAGTGAGGGATACCTTCGATTTCAACCAGCTACTTCGTCTCCACTCCCTTTGAAGTATCCCAATGCAAACAAATGAACAATTCCTTAATAGCATACATTTTGCAGCCGAGAACGACCACACAAGCCAGATGTTGAAAAACGTAAAAATATGTCGCAGGGAATATATTTTCATAATTACCCAATTGTATAAGGACTATATTGCCTAGCCATATAGTATTTCAAAGAGGCTCTTGACCTTGGCAGACTAAATGCAATTTACAAAACTAATGGTTTATTTCAATCGATGATGCAGTATCAATAACGATAACGCAATACTGTGCATGTGTACATTGAAAACACATACATATTTGATTATTATTTGCTCATTAAATGTTACAAATAGATGACAGCCTAGCCAGATCAGCCAATGTTGACTATATTTACACTGTGAGCAAAGTGTTTTACATTTATGCAACAGTACAATAGTAAAACTCCTTGTGACTGACACAGCTATAGTAAAGTAAATAACTGACATATTGCACAGCAGCCATTAATGTTTGATAGTAAGAAAACACAACATAGTGCCACTGTGCTATTACTGGTCTATCAATCAAAGACAAATTGTTTTGCTAATTGAAAAGCAGGGGGGATTTTTTTAAGAAAAGCAATGTTAAATAGCTTTCTGCAATCAATATTTGCAAACAGTTGCATTTTTTATTAGGTTTACTTTCATCATTTGTGCCATTTAAAGTAACATTGATTGGGCTATAGTTGTAGTAGTATTAACATTGATTTGTCTGTAGATGAGGTATAAATAACATTGATAGGTCTGTAGATGAGGTATAAGTAACATTAATAAGCAACATTGATTGGTCTGTAGGTATGGTATAAGTAACATTGATTGGTCTGAAGATGAGTTATAAGTAACATTGATAGGTATGTAGGTGTGGTATAAGTAACATTCATTGGTCTGTATGTGTGTCATAGGTAACATTGATTCAAAACATTAATAGTATTTTATCATTTGTGTATGAACTGCTGATAGCTAGCCGAGCTCTATCACCTTCCCAGTTGGTCACCAGACAAATCATTCCACATTCCAGCACAGAATACTAAATCTAACTCTTTAGAATCACCATGACCCTGACCGTCTGGCAATGTCTGAAATACACCTTCACAAAGACGTCCCAACCGCACAGATATAGAATGTCCCAACCGGCACAGATATAGAACACTAATATTAAAGTGTGGATGATTATCAAGGCCACATGCTTGGATGGATTAGTAGCCGGAGGAAGATTGGCTCGAGTATTTGTAGTATTTCCATTCATCTGCAAAACCAACTGATCTGAGTTTGATTATCAGCATATAGTCTATCATTGGCCAATACTGATGTGTTTTTTTTTAGATATAGTTGTTATGGGCAATATACTCAGTTAATTACCATTTTACTGTAAACAGATCTCTGTAAATAGTGCCATAAAAACCACAACAGAGCAAATCGTCACTACAGGTAAGGCAATCACATACTCAGATGTAGATCTACACTTGGCAGGTGTTTATACCAGAGTGAATGTTACACAGATTCTATTGCAAACACAATACGGAAATTTGTTTTAAATCCACCTAAACTGATCACAGGTGTGGAGTTGTTGAAGCGATGTCATTGATACGGAATGTCTACGACATGTCGACACCTGTATTTCCATCAACTGGGAATATAGCAAGTACTCGAATGTCAGGGAATATAGCGAGTACTTGAATGTCAGGGAATATAGCGAGTACTCAAATGTTGGGTGGGCTTTTTTTCTTTGCATCAGTTGTCCATGGTGAATATATCTGCAGGATTTTGCAGGTGGTACTATGCACCTTTTGTTGTTTGGTAACATAACCTGGGTGTATGTGTTCCCGTTACAGAACATGTTACCACGATGTTACCACATGGTCATTGGCTGTATTGCAAAAGAAAAATCGAGACTATCTGTTAACACGTGCAAGAAAGAATTGTTAACATGTGTGCAAGAATGCAAGTCAGAGAAACGACAACCATTCATCAATTTCAAATCTATAATCCTGCTTGCCTCACAACTGCTGATATACATACATTATTACCAGGTCATAACTTACTATTGATTGAGACGGCTCTTTATATATCTTTTTCATGCCGCAGAAATTTTACAACTTGATAATCATTATTTATGATGTATTAGCAAACACAACAAGAAACGTAATATATGTGCGGGCAATAAAATGTTGGGCTTTCCTAAGAACCTATTCCAATTGAAGCACTTTGCATTGTAGATATGTTTCTTTAAGCAGCAGTATCAAAGCAATGGAATATACATGAGCCTTCTTTGCATTTTGGTAGCTACTTATACGAGCGAAAATTGCTCCATGTAGAAATTAATATATCCAGAATAACATTTTTCATACAGAGAACAGGAATGAAGTGGAACAGTGTTAAGGTATTGATTATCAATGGCATGGAATAGACCAGCTCATTCAATAACTCAAAATTCATGGGTTAAAAAATGTCATTAATACATGTGGGTTACTATAATAGTCAGTAGACTAAAATCTTTCTAAAATACATTTTCAGACACTCAAAAAGATACCACATAAAAGTCTAAATTGTGAAACAATTAAAATGGTTTCAATATACATGTACTTTTAAATGACAATTCTGATTTTGAATAGTTTTAAAGCTAAAAACAAAAACAAATTACTATTGATTTCCATTACAAGGTTTGAAAATAATAGTTTACTTAAAATTTGCATTTTCCCCTTAAACTTTATATGTGCCTAATTTGAACAGCAACTGGTAAAGTAAAATGCTACAATGGTAAAGTGTTACAATGATAAAGTGTTACAATGGTAAAGTGTTACAGTGTAACAATCCCAGGATCGACAGCCCTATTACGCTGTAACGCAATGTGGAGCTTGTATGTCTGGAAATAACATGAGGAATATTGTTAAGTTAATTGTTTCTAAAAAAAAGTCCTAAAGTGATATGCTTGTCCATGGAGGAAAAACAACACCATGTTTTCGCAGAAACTGAAATGTCATTTCACAACACACGGGAAAGCCAGGATTTTTTACACGCTTTCTCGACTTTTGATTGAATTGACACTAAATTCCTCTACGTGTTTCTGCCCTGCAAACAAAATTAAAAGGACATTAGAGCCCCCTGCCAAAATGAAAAGCTAAAACATACTAAATTCAAACAGCAACAGGCCAAACAGAACCAGATGGTTTTTCAGACCTGTAAAGTTCGATCGACATCACTGGGAACAAATTCAATTTTAAATAAACATATAAACGTAGTCCGCGCTCCAGCTATTCCCTGGGCGGGTTCTCAGTGGATAGACGCCGAGATAAGTAGACACAGCCAAGACGTTCACACCGTTCACACCGAACTCTGGCACACTGTGGCGTAGCTGGGCTGTTCCCGACATCTCACCCCCAGGACATGATCCCCACCCCCCTCGGGTTTCGGCAGTCAGTCTCTCCGGGTGTTCAATCACGTGAATGTGGCCGACATTTCTAAATGACACTGCACTCGCTGCTCCTGCAGCTGCAGATTTCAGGACTCGGCGCCGGAATGCGCGTAAATATTGCGTAGATGTGTGCGATAGATAATGCTGATACCGGTCAGCCAGTAGGGTTACTCATTGACTGTCGGTAGAGTGTTGGACTACCATTCAGACAGCTTGGGTTCGAATCCCAGGATCATAACAATCCCATTGCAAATGGTTTCCTTTGGTATGAATGAAATTGTCCTTTGGTAACAGAACTATATGTCATGACCACATTTGGATATGGGCACTATATAAATGTGAACCCTATTATTATTATTATTATTACTATTATTATTATTATTATTATTATTATTAATATTATTCCAGTCTTGGTATTAGAAAACCTAGTTTTCTGGGCATAAGCCTCTCCCATATGAAATTGATTTTAACTCTAATGTGACTTTAACTTCAATATCGGTCGTAGTGTCATCCATAACTAAGGCTGGAGTTAAGGTTACCAGAGTCTAGAGATCCACAGTCTCATACAGGAATTTCCAGATCTGTCAGTGATAATCTCCAGAAACTAGATGTTTGAATATGTTCATGCAGAGGATATCAAGTATGATCTCCATCAGATGTAACAATAAAGCATGGACCATGTGTGCTGACTGTCGCTAGAACTACTGGTGCCTCGCTTTCACTTCAAGAGACACCAACAAGAGTCGAGGATGGGTCCAGTAACCATCATCTCCCTCTGGATCTTGTACCTCTGGACCATACCCACTGGATCCATAGCGATCATACAAGGACCAATAACAGGAGCATGTGTTACACTCAGCAACTGTGACACTATTCTTGAGTAATAACCCAGTAATAAACCATTACAACAGATGACCTGGTATCATACCAATGACAATGACAATGTACAGATGACAATGACTCTGACATTGTGTTACTATTAGTGTACTGAAGGTGTCTCAATGACTCTGACATTGTGTTACTATTAGTGTACTGAAGGTGTCTCAATGACCCTCACATTGTGTTACTATTAGTGGACTGAAGGTGTCTCAATGACCCTCACATTGTGTTACTATTAGTGGACTGAAGGTGTCTCAATGCTGATGACATTACAGGCAGCGGTCAGGTGACTTGCTTCCCACATTGTGGCAGTGTTCCACCCAGTAGTGCTAAACATGCTAAAGTGGATGTGGTACAATGTGCTATGCTAATGTCTTTGTACCGGCGGTGACTCAATGGAAAACATCCCCACCACCTGGGGTAAACTACAAACACACAGCCCTAATAATGTCCCAGTATGCCTTGCCCAGACACAAAGTCCCCATCTACACAAAGAAATATTAGCTAAAGATAGATACCAAGTCAAAAATGTTTAACACGACCGTCCTGAACTTAGAGAAAATCTTGTGAAAATATCCCAATTTTAAGGTACATTTTCATGAACAGCATTGAATGGTTTTCCTGGGAAAAGAGCTGATGTCATCCATAATTATGTTAAGATTTAGTCGCAGCTAAAGTTTCTTTGTGCAGCAGGGACCTAGAGGACCCAACCCAACACTGCAGGCTTAATAAAATATGTATTACTCGAGAATAGATGATATTTTGTGGCAGTGTCGTGCATGTTGTGCACACGGCACTAATCAATGCAAGTGCAGTACGTGAGCGGCCATTGTGAGGCTGGACACGGCTTCCATTAATGTGAACCTCGGCCGTGGAACGTTTACGTTGTCCTAAAAGGTTGTTCTGCTGCCAGTTATGAACGGCTGTAATTAATGTGATATTGAAGTATGCTCGGCTCTTGGAGAAGGAATGTCAGAAAATGGGAATTATTTTAATTATTGAACATGGAGGAAACTTTATGATTCATGGCCGTTATTTGTCATGTGGAGATCTTGTCTGATGGGCCGAGATAACCGTGATCTCATACAATAACTTGTAATGGTGATAACTGAGGTAACTCATAGACTAACTCGTGATGGATGTTTACGATGATATCTGTGGTGCATTATTCAGAATGACATTAAATTAGTCATGTAATAATCATCTTAATTGCAATGATTTCTTGTACATGTAACCCCATGGCCCGAGTGGGAGCATGTTATATCACACCCTGCTACATACATAAAATATTACTTCATTATCAAGTAAACTAGTCATGTAATATTCATATGTATTAGGTTAACATAATCACAAGCAAATTTCCTTACTTTTTTTCAAAGTCTGTAAATACGAAATCATTTTAACCAAATGAACATTTCAAGGATCACCACAAATAATATTTACACAGACCAGTACTACACTAACTTAACAACATCCAGTTTACAAACACATAAGATAAAGTATCTTATCCGAAAACACTAAAACCCTTTTAATATCGGCTAGATTATTATAACGTGCTCCTATAATGAGAAATGACTATCTATCATTTCTGATTTCCAGACACTATGTCACTGGACTTTTAAAGAACCGTATCTGATATCAGCTGACCAGTTCTTGTTGTAGCTTTAATGATTAACCATCATACAGAACCTAAATGCATGCTTCCATACAACTATTACCTGTACGAGCAAAGCAAATCAAGTAATCTGCCAGTCAATGATGACAAAGAGATAACGTCTGATTAATACCAGTTGTCCTGTAAGTAGTATAATGGAATTATTAATGAAATGGTGGCATGCCCATGGCTTCAGTCCCCTAGGCACTCTACCTAGTTTTAATTATGGGAATCATGACAGGTATTAATAGACTAACAGTCTACAGGAGAATAGTATCTATGAAATATTGACAATGTCAATGATTTCACCATGAGGTATTGCGATCCACAATAGAGAGGCTCATTATTTGAAGTTGATCACACTGGTAATGCCGATGGTTTCATGTTTCAGGTAATAAAATATGAAAGAGAAAAACATCAACTCAACAACTGGATGACATGTGCATAATATGTGGGTGGACTTCAAACTACCTGAAGACAGACAATATTCCGACACATTTAACAGAACAACCGCAAAACTTACTTGTTTTCCCACCAAGTTTAACTATAATATCTTGTTGCACTCAAAACTTTAACTCTTACAAATGTCAATATAACTTGGTGTACTTAAAAAACGACGAAGATTGATTGGGCTTAATGACGTCATCACCTACCTCAGCCTAACCAATGAAGCAGCATCTTTAAAAGTGTCCACGACTACAGTAATAATATCAGCGCCAAATGTTTCCCTAACAACAGCTCACCTATTAAATTAATACCAGTTGGAGATGCCTCCGTTGAATGCTACACTGATGCTAGCATCCTTCAACTAGTATTAACATTTTAAATACTGCAATCCTACGACTAATCACATCCAGCTGACAATGCAGTATTTGTCTGCGCTGGATGTCTGTGTTTTTACAAACAATGAGGACATTTTCTGTGACAACTCGCAGAACCAGGCACTAAGGCTGTCACACGGCTTTTAGTGTCGGTGAATCAATGCACGTTTCAACTAGGTGCATACATGATTTTGCAATAAAAGCAAGTAGTTTTGTGAAAAGCAATTCTGAGCTTGACATTCTGTAACATGTTCAGCATTGATGTCCCAATACCCTTGAAGCGTCCACTGTGCTTTCTGGTTTAATGTGCGTACACAACACAGCGAAACTTTTCCCAATTCTGGATAATAACTTTATAAATGACATTAATCTATTTACAAACATTAGTGCGGATGCCATTTTTAGAAACTGTCATTTATGAAACATCTCGTGTTACCGGTACAAACTACTAAACAAAAAGAAAAAAAATGACCTACTGAGCTTCAAGTTTGGAGATATATTGTCAATACTTGCCCAATCAAGTTAAATATATAGACCATCCATCACTTCTAAGTGGGTGCTCTAACACTCCCATTGAAAAACGTGATAATCTCCCTGCATTAATCAAATAAATGTTTGACAATTAAGATAAGTTGTGGGTGGAGTAGTATGCTCTAGAGGAACGGACAAGTGCAGCCTGCTCCAAGTTATGGCTTAAAGTTACGGAGACACATCAAGTAGCAGATAACATACTTGGCAGTGGAGAGCCCACTCCAGAATCTGTGAATGGTTTACAACACCACACCAGTGTTAGAGCTGGGGTGCGTTCAGGCTGCACTACTATTCTCTACGAAGTGCTACAAAACGCTACAATAGCCGTTCAGCCAACAGTAGTTCTATTTTTTACTTCGGCTTTTGAGCCCATAGTGTATTGTAGGAAATAGTAGGAAAACCCAAAGCATGAAGTGAATGTGCAAACTGATTTCCTGCTATTTTCAACCCCTGGTATTGTACAGGAGACAGAGCAGCTATAGTTTATCTTCTCCAAGAGTCTGGGTATTGGTTCTCCCAGCTCTCTGATTCATTATGAGAACAGTACTCTCGTAAGCATCCATGTATAAGAGATCGCTACGAGAGCGCGATGGTCTCTTTGCAGTTACGAGAGCTTTGAGAAATAACATCCTGATGTGCAACTGTTTTAATGTATTTAAATTGTGAAATGTCCAATTACCATAATTCTCCTATTAATTCAAACCCCCTAATAGTTCAAGCACATGAAATTCCTTGCCAAAAATTCTAAAGTATTCAACCAAAGGTTAATTAACAACAATGAACAAGTATACTATATTCAACAGCATCTTGCTTTCCATTTTCAAAATTAAAATGTTATTTAGTTTGATGCTTTAACAAAGGGTTAAACATATACATAATATTGATGTCTAATTTGTTTATTTATTCATTGAAACACACTTGTATCCCTACTTCGATATTGAAACGGGCATTCTCCTTTTAATGTTCAGAAATTTCTCAATTACACCTTTGAGGTTATTTTCATCGCATCAAGCAACTCAAATGATACACGCGGGACCAATGAAATATAAAATTTATAAAACGAGGTTTTAAATAAATTTAACCAAAAAGAAATAGTTTTGTGAGACACTCAAATAAAATTGCTTTCGACTCCTGATAGATATGAAATAGTATTAGTCATGCAGCCTTGGAAGCAATGAATGGTCCCCACGGGTGCATTAGTCTCAGGCTACAGACGCAGCATGGCCGGTCTCTCTTACACAGCTACACGTTTTATTGAAGGTGACGTATCAACATTACTGCAACCAAAATACGCCATGATTATTGATGATGAAAAAACATGAACGACAATGCTCAAGAAATATATAAACTTTTCAAAGGAAATGTTTAAAAACTTTAATCCTGGAGGTTAAAAATCGGCCAAAATAATTTTGGGTAACATTTGTATAACACTAGGTTGTAGCATGCGTAAAACATCACGAAAAAGATTCCAACATAAACATTAAACATCAGCAGATGATTTGTATTCTACCTGAAAATAGCATGCAACCCACTTCATCTGCTATTATAAACGATAACCACTTTTCAATATTTCTTTTCTCAATATGTAATCACTTTTCGACATAGGTATCTGTTTCAATATTCTCCTATCTGTTATATCGGAGTAAAAAACAATTACACCTACGAATATGAACACTATCAAATTCTTGAGTTTAAAAAATATGGGAGGCAACCTGTGACGGCATTTCCAGACACCAGGGTGGGGGGTGGGATGTGGGAGTGTGGGGTAGGGTGGGGGGAGAGAGTCCTTGACAGGTTTCTGATAAAGCTCCTCTGAAGAATTCCACACGGCAACCCTATAGCTTATAAAAACGTGTCAGTTCTGACAACCTGTGTGCGATGACGGTTCGATAAGATATAATTAATAAGACCGTCCTTCACTGAGAAGGGCCGATAAAGACACCTTAGATAGCTGATAACTGCGACCAAACAAAACGTAGACCAGGATACCAAAACATTCTCAAACCCAATGTAAACTAGCTTGTTGTCAAAAATAATCCTTAAACCATTGAAAGAAGGCCACTGCTAGTCTCCTCATGAGCCCCAGTCAGATAGTCATGTACTTCGTTTGACTCGGTGTTTCGTTGGTTTATCTGACTATCCACGAATGTGTCTCACCAAGATGGAGAGCTCAGGATTATGACCAACTGTTATCTGGCGAAGGCAAGGTGTGTGACACCCAGTAGATGTCAACAGTGTATCGCTTTTCATCCAATACTTTCCTTCTGGTGGCTTGGATAACCGAAGTAGAACAGTCACAGGCCACAACAGAGAAATATGACAGTAATACCTAGCTTACAGGAATATTCTACCATGAAATGGACCGATATCCCACTCCAAGTCGAAAGCTGCCCAACTCTACGATCTATTAAAGTCAACAGAAAAACTATATATTTTTTCTCTATCTCTACAGTAAACTTCAAACGATGCACAGAACACATCTAAACAATGGATGGTGAGCTTTTCAAGATATACGTGTATGAAAATGTGAATATATTATTATTGGAAGGTGCAGAGTTTAATGACTCTTGGGTCCAGAACAGACAGACAGACAGACAGACAGACATACAGCCAAGACAGATGAAGAGACAAGGTGCAAGTAGACAATGAGCACACCCTGATACACCGAGAGAGGTTGTAATAACATATCACTTTCAGCATGCTTTCCAGTGTGGATATAACGCATAATAAGTGTATATATCATTAGACAGACAGAGATGTGAGACAGACAGACAGACAGAGATGTGAGACAGACAGACAGACAGACAGAGATGTGAGACAGACAGTCGGACAGACAGACAGACAGAGATGTGAGACAGACAGACAGACAGACAGAGATGTGAGAGACAGACAGACAGAGAGACAGAGATGTGAGACAGACAGTCGGACACTGAATCTTTACATGAATCCAGGATTTACATCAAAATAATGAATGGAAGTTTACGGCATCTTTAAACTCTAGGCTGTTAATGGTGACAGACGGGCTGTATAGACACAAGTTTGCGTCACGTTCTAGCACCAGGTATAGATGGCGGCGACACCTGTATGGACATAATGGTAGCCGCCCACACAATACTACAACATCTCGCTCACACAATAATACAACATCATACAAAAAGGCCGCACAAAAATAACCCATGTATCATTTCGCTAGCAACATTTACATGAATGTCCTCAAATGGGACCAGAATATTTAATATCGCATTGCATTAAAATATGTTGAATGAAATTTTATATTCCTGTAATTTCTTAAGGCATTTCAGGATATATTAAAAATATATTTTAAGTGCAAATAAGTTGCTTAACCCTCTCTCTGCTGGGTTAACCATTTAACCAAAGGCGCATTGTTGTACTGGGATGATATAGGACGGTCTACTGTTGTCTCCAAAAGGGACGTGGTTAATGAATTGTTGCAAATAATAATAAAACAATGTTGAAATAACATAAAATCCAACTCGGATCTATGCAAAATTTATATTAAAATAGAATTAATATGCTCATTCTGGTAATGTCTTAAAATAAAATAATTTTATAAAAATTGAATAACAGGTAAATGAATAAAAAAGGGTGAATCTTGTTAAGCTAAAAATAATACTGGTTATTAACCTACAGTTATTTGTTTGAAACTGCAGCCTTTATCAAGTGTTCTGAGTTCTCCACTGACAAGCTTGTAAGCCAGACGGTCACCTCACTGGCTAGCCTCAGTCTACTGTTTCTTGACCACTGGTCAAGTTAAAATCCCTGGCTGTCATCTCACATACAAATACCAATCTAGTGAGCCCTGGACTCTCACCATTCAGGCCAATCAAAGATGTCTGCCATGGGAGTAATCTCCTTCTGGCTCTGTGATCTTCAAACATCAAAACGCATCATGTTATTCCAGGTATCTCCGAGGAACTGTGGATGACCAAGTATACAAGTTGTATTTCAATGTCCTAACCATGTCCTGACCATGTCCTGACCATGTTAACAACAGCTTTGTTCTTCGTCTATGTCGGAAATGGGTGAAAGATTCCCACAGCATTGTTAAACTCCCTACTCACTCACTCACTCACTCACTCACTCATTGACTATTTTCTCACCTTCATAGTCCTTATTAATGTATCTGTCATGAATGGTTTAGAAACAAGTCTAGGCCCCGAGATTATGAAACTTTCTTGAGTAAAATTTCATACTCAACTCAGAGTTTTGTTCATAAATCACCATATAAAATTTGAACTTGAGCATGAAATCATACTCAGAAATGTTCGTAATCTCGGCCCTAGGTTTCAC
>JAUTBQ010209787.1:0-21637 GCA_032361185.1 Lepetodrilus ovalis | reverse complement strand
TATTTTTATGAAGTCCAAATTTTTTAAATATAACTGACTGAGAACTATCATCATAATAAAAATCCATAGTGTTATTTTCTATGCCATCTATTAAATCTGAAATGATGGCCTCTGTTGATATATTTTTATACATCGCACTATCAAAAAAATATGTTATCTCTCTATCTTTATCATATTTTATACTGAAAAGTTTAAACTTACTTCCCTCTAAACTTCTAAAGTGCGTCTCATCTAAAGATTCAATAATATAATCTAAACACTCAATAATATAAGTTAAAGGGTTATCAGCTTTATTTGGTTTTATATTTCTTGCAATATTACTCAACATATCTGTAGCCCCTTTTAACTCTTGGCTACTAATGCTATTAAAATAGTAAGAACTTTTTAATATCTTTTCAATGCTCATAATTAAAGCATTTATTCTAAGAATTTTGTTCTGTTTTAATTTTGAAAAATTATATTGGTAGCTTCTAAAAAAACTTTTAAATTCACTCCAATTTTTAATAAAATTTTTAGCATAATCAGAATTGTGATGGGTGCTAACTTCTTTTTTATCTTTGCACTCAACTTTAAAAGTTGTTTTGTGAGAGTTATTTTTTTTAGATAGTTTGCTCTTTTCTGAAAAATCAAGCATTTGCCTTAAAGCACTATCAAGATTAATTTTAACTAAATAAAAATCATTCTCTTTATTGATACTCTTTATTTGTAAAAGTGCTTTCTTTATAAAATCCTCAGAAATATCTAAGGTATCATTGCATTCTAAATCTGGATTTATTCTTTCACGAAGACTATCAATTTCTGTTAAAATTTCTTTTATATTTTTAAAAGTTGTTTTTGAATCAGCTGAAAGATTAATCGTTTTATAATCTCTAACTGTTCTTGCAAATAAGTTCCAGTACTTATTGAAGCTATGGTTTTTGAATTTATTTGCCATTTATTCTATTAAGTTTAATCTTTAATGAATACAAAATAAGCCACAATTAGAAAGAAAATAGTCTTAAAAAGACCAATTATAAATTTACTACTATCTTCCGCCTCTTTCTCTTTCTCATAGTTATTGATATATATATTTCGCTCATCGGCAGTTAAACCATCAGGAATATCTACTTTTACATGTTTTATGCTAGTAATTTGTTCCATTAATTTTTCATATAAATTTATTTCACATAAATCTATTGTGAGTAACTCATTATAACCAATGTCTAGTTCCTCTACTTCATCAACTGTTAAATATGTTTCTTTACTTCCTGTTTTAAAAATATATTTATACCCCCCATCTTCTTTTGAAAAAATAACTTTTTCAGATGCATTTTTAGGATTTATATATTCAAACTTATCAGCATATTCTAATAGCAAAGTGATTTTATTAACTTTACTTACATTAAAGAAGTATTCAAATAACTTTTCACTTTCACTTTCAATAAGGCTAGAGTCTCCTTGCTCAAAGTCTAAGATGTAGTCTTTATCAACAAGCTCTTCTTTTATTTCATGAGATTTATTATTATCAGTTTTGATAAGTATGTTTTTTTCATTAGTTTCATTAGGTTTTTGTTTTGATTGAGAGAAGCTTGCTGCTAATTTTAAGACACTATCAACACTACTACTAACCATATAAAGATTATTTTGCTTATTACCATCCTTTTTTAAGTTATATATTGCTTTATCTATGTGAGTTTCAACAAGATTTAAAGAGTTTATATTAGAATTATCATCTATATTTCTAATATAATTATTTATTTGCTTAATATTATCGTTAATATTTTGCAAAGTATTTTTCCCGCTTACTGAAAATTCTCCAGTATCAAGCTTACTTATTAGAATTTGAAACTCACTCCAGTTTTTATGGAAATTATGATTTTTGAAATTATTTGACATATTTTTATTTGATTGTTTAATTAATTTAAATTACCCAACTGATTAATTAATCGTTGGTGTAGCCCATCAAAGCTTCCATTACTCATAATAACAACTTCATCATTAGGTTTTAATTCCGATGTTAAACGATTATAGAAATCTTCCATATTTCTTTCGATTATAAAGTCTCCAACGATTTCCCAATCCATATTTGGTGCTAAATAAATATATGATTTGTCCGCCAAAGCAAAAGCTGTTTGTAATGCATCTGCAAAAATCCCCATCTTCATTGTATTAGAGCGAGGTTCAAATACTGCTATAATTCGTTTTGTTGGAGATTTTTTCTTAATTGCTGAAAGTGTAAAGTTAATTGCAGTTGGGTGGTGAGCAAAATCATCATAAATGGTTATATTATTAACTGTAGCAAGTTCTTCCAATCTTCTCTTTACACCAACAAAGCTAGCTAAACAATTAACTGCATCAGCCATTGAAAACCCAGCTCCCAAAGATGCTAAGCAAGCAGTAAAAGCATTTGTTTGGTTATGGCTTCCAATTATATTTTTGGGTATTTTCGCAACTATAATTTCATCTTTGTAAATAACTCCATCTAATAATTTATATTCATTATTATTTACATAAGTTTTATTTGACCAAATTCCTTTTTTGACTACATTTTTAATATGGTTTCCTGCACCCAAAATAACTTGCCCATTAGGTGGAACTAAGCGAACACCATAATGAAACTGTTTTTCAATTTGCTCAACATCATCATAAATATCAGCGTGATCAAATTCTAAATTACCAATGACAAAAATATTTGGATAATAATGAATAAATTTAGGGCGTTTATCAAAGTATGCACTATCGTATTCATCGGCCTCTAAAATAAAATAATCTGTATTTCCAACATAAGCAGAGTGCTCAACGCCATTAACAACCCCACCAACTAAATAACCTGTGTCAATATTATTGTGTTGAAAAATATGTGTAAGCATTGAAGTTGTTGTTGTTTTACCGTGAGTTCCTGCAATAGCAATAACAAATTTATTTTTCAAAACATTATCTCCTAGCCATTTAGGAGCTGAAATATATTCTAAATTAAGATTTAACATCTCTTCAATAATTGGCATTCCACGAGTGGCAACATTGCCGACAATAACTAAATCAGGGCTTATTTCATCCCAAATATCAGCCTCATAACCAGTATAAGTTTTAACACCTAATTCTATTAGTTGATTGCTCATTGGAGGGTAAAATGCTTTATCAGAACCTGTTACGCTATAACCAAGCTCTATTGCAATTCGTGCAATTCCAGCCATAAATGTTCCACAAATTCCTATAATGTGAATATTTTTACTTTTTTTCATACTCTTAATTTGGTTGGGTTTTATTTTTAACAAGAGCTGCAACCGTTTTTGCGTCATGCGTATATTGTTTACCACAAAAACCACAATCTATAGTTATTGATTTTTCTTCTTTTGCAATACTTTCTAACTCAGATTCTTCAATTGTTGTCAAAGCTCCCAAAGTTCTCTCATATGAACAAACACATTTAAACTTAGTTTCCTCAACATCATAAATGGTTTTATCATCTTCTGCAAAAATACGCCCAATAATGGTCTGTGTATCAGCTTCTTTTATTTCTGATAAGCTAAGTGTATCAATTACAAATCTTAACCTCTGCCAATCATCTTCACTAGCTTTGCAATTAGGTAATGCCTGTAAAATAATACCTGCAGCCATATTTTTATCAGCTTTTAATACAACTATTGTCTTAAGCTGTTCCGACTTTTCAAAAAAACTTTCAACTAAATCAGAAATGTTATTAGACTTAACCTCAACAACACCTTGATAAGGATCTTGATTATTTTGTTTGATTGTTACAACCAAACAACCTTTATCAGTTATCTCTAATAAATCACAACTAGATAATTCATCATACTTACTAAAGCTTCTAAAGTTAGAGTGGTTATCACACTGAGAAACTAATAAACTCAAAGCTCCTTCACTTTGTAATTGGGCAATTATATTTCCCTCAAACTTAATATTAGAGGCCATTAATATAGATGAAACTGTGATTTCACCTAAAAGTGGAATAACATTATTAGAATAGTTTTTACGAGATAAAACTTCCTGCCAAGATGATGATAAAGAAACTATAGAACCTTTTATATCTAAGTCTTCTAATAAGAATTTTTGTTTAATATCTTTCATAAGTACCTTTTGTAGCCAAATTTTAATTCTATATTCTAGCATTTCTCCAATTAAATGGAGATTATTTAAATAAATTGCTGTAATAATTTTTTGTGGGTGTTAATTTAATAGTTCATTTCTTTGGGAAATGTTTTTTTAAACTACTGTTTATTAATCTTCTATTAATAAAAGCCATTAATTTATTGCAGATTTATTACAGGTATAAAAAAAGGCAGGATAAATCCTGCCTTTTTGTCTCTATGTTAGCTGACACTTTTTTTAAGTTAAACTTCTAATTAGAAGCTTGTTTTTAAACCAAGTTGTAGAGCTTGAACTCCGTATCCGTCGCCGTCTACATATACATACTCAACCCAAGTTTTAGTTCTTTTGCTGAATTTATGCTCGTAGCCAATTCCAAATTCCCAAGTTTTGTCAAGTTTTTCGATAGTATCGTAATCTTGAGCAAATCTTGATTTATTATCAACTAATACTGTGTTATCAACATCATGATGTACAACTTTGTTAGCGTCATGATCAAGAACACTAATTCCTGCATAAACAGCATCAGAATCAGTAATATTGAACTTACCAGCAAGACCGATAGCTAAAGGCTCTGCTTTTGCTTTAACTGCATCGTATCTATGAGTGTTGTTAGCAGATAAATTATAGTTACCGTAACGACCATTATATCTATTACCCATACCATTGTTATTTATAGCAGTGTAAGCTTTTTTAGCATAAGTAAATCTAGAGCCATCTAAGTATTTTTCAACACCAAAATCAACACTAAATTTATCATTTTTATATCCTAAAGCAAATGCTAAGTATTCATTATTTTCAGCATCAGTACCATTGTTTATAACATCAGTGTGGTATGCTAAAGCAGTACTAAATCCATAGTTTGCATATTTAAGAGCTACTTGATATCCATCAACATGCTCGTTGTACTCACCAGAATTTGCACCAGCATCATAGTGATTTTCACTAGCACTTAAGCTTGAGTCTGTATACCAAATTTTATTTCCATTTTTGTCTAATCTGTAAGATTGACCGTAATGATATGAATTAGTAGCAGCATCATAAGTTGAAGTTGTTACTGTATGAGGGTTAGTAGTTTCTCCACCACCGTCAAACTTAGCAGCTAAACCAAATTGGAAACCACCAAAACTAGGAGAAACATAAGATATTGAGTTAGAAAGATCACCTGGTCCAAAGAATACGCCAGTTCCGTCTAAAGATCCGTTGAAACCACCTACAGTGTCTCCAGCCCATTCATAAACGCCATCTTGAGTACCTAAAGTAACAGTACCAAATCCGCCTCTAACACCAACAAATACTTTGTCGCCATCAAGACCAGCTTTATCTCCACCAGATTTAACATTTACATTAATGTCATAGAATGCTTCTAATCCGCCGCCTAAAGACTCAGAACCTTTAATTCCAAATTCAGAATCAGAAGATATCTCTGTAGATGTGTGACCATTACTATTACCATGCTTATAACCATAACCATCTTTATTATCTTGGTTATTACTTTTATAGTCTCTTACTTCAGCTCTCATTTTAACTGTTCCGTAAAGAGTAGTTCCATCAGCGTAAGCTGCTGTACTTGCTAACCCAGCAATTACTGCTAGTGTTAAGATTGATTTTTTCATATTTGATCTCCAAATTATTTAAAAAAAATTATATTAAGGTTTCATACATTAAGAATTAAACATATAAAACAAAACAAATCTTCATTTGTTGGAGACTACTTTACTAGCTTTTTGCAAAAAAACAACACTTTTCTACTAAATAATTACCAATGTTGCTTTTTTGTTAGTTTATTAATTTTACTGATATTTAGTAAAGCTCAATAATATCAATAGTTGGTGGAATTAGAAATCTAAGAGGTAAGCCTATTTCTCCTATTCCACTTGTTACAAAAACTTTGCCTTTTCTATAATTATAAAGACCTTGATCCCATAAAACTTCACTTCCAATTACTGGAATTACCTTTTTATAGACATAGGGAATTCTAATTTGTCCAC
The DNA here is from genome assembly GCA_032361185.1 of Lepetodrilus ovalis. Classification (NCBI taxonomy): domain Eukaryota; kingdom Metazoa; phylum Mollusca; class Gastropoda; order Lepetellida; family Lepetodrilidae; genus Lepetodrilus; species Lepetodrilus ovalis. The sequence goes on along the minus strand of JAUTBQ010209787.1, from coordinate 15,560 downwards.
CATGAGTATGCCCTGCCAAAGTTATATCTGGGTAATGATTTTCTGGATAATACAATGCTGTATCTGGGTTGTGTGTTAAAACAACAACATTATCCGTTTGTTTATACTTTTTTAGTAAATCGGTTTTATCATTCAGATGCCAGTGGCTACCTAATCCCAGAAGTGTAATTCCTTTTATGTTTACAGCTTTATTTGTAATAATATTAACCCCTATACTTTTCAGATAAGTTATTAATTCTTTTTCTATATTAGGGCCTGGTTCTGAAACATCGTGATTACCAAGGACTGCATAAACTGGGTGTTTTATATCTTTCAAGCTTTTAAATAGTTTATCAAAGCTAGTAAATTGTGGTTCATAAGTGAAGTCTCCTGCAATTAAAACTGCATCAACATCAAATTGGTTAATTTTCTCAACAGTTCTTTCCAAAATACTAGAGTCGTTATAAATACCTAGATGAATATCTGAAATCAGTGCAAATTTGGCTTCAAAGCCTGTATTTATTTTATAGTTATTTACCAAAAGTATTTTAGGTTCAACAAATCTTGCGTATATAAATAAGCAAGACATAAAACTTAGGAAAATGATTAAAGACTTAGATTTTATAAATAATTTCTTCTTTATAAGAAAATATAGAAAAGGAAAAACTAACCACGAACCGTAATAAATAAAGAATTTTAATAGAATGATTTCAGTTAGTTTTTCCATAGTTTATTTACTAATTTACTAATTACTTTTTAGATTGTAGTATTTTTGCAACATCCATTGCAAAATAAGTTAAAATAGCATCACAACCAGCTCGTTTAAAAGCCATTAAGCTTTCCATAACAACTTTGTCTTCATCTAACCAACCATTTTGAGATGCGGCTTTTATCATTGCGTATTCTCCACTAACTTGATAAGCAAAAGTTGGAACTTTTAGCTCAGACTTAACTCTATGAATAATATCCAAATAAGGCAAGCCAGGTTTTACCATAAACATATCTGCACCCTCTTGAATATCCAAAGATACTTCATGTAAAGCTTCATCAGAATTTGCAGGATCCATTTGATAAGTAAATTTATCAGCGTTTCCTAAATTAGCTGAAGAGCCTACTGCATCACGAAATGGACCATAAAAAGCAGAAGCATATTTTGCAGAATAAGCAAGTATTTGTGTATTTACAAAATCATTAGCTTCTAGCGTTTGGCGAATTCGTAAAACTCTACCATCCATCATATCAGATGGTGCAACAATATCAGCTCCAGCGGTTGCGTGAGTTAGAGCTTGTTTGGTTAAAATATCAACAGTTAGATCATTTAAAATATAACCTTTTCCATCAATTATTCCATCTTGCCCTGATAAAGTATAAGGATCCAACGCTACATCAGTTATAACTCCTAATTCTGGAATAGCTTTTTTTAAAGCTCTAACCGTCATAGGAACTAAGCCATCTTCATTATAAGCTTCCTCTGCCATTTCTGATTTTTTCCCTTGCTCAATAACTGGAAATAATGCGATTGCTGGAATTCCTAATTCGTAAGCCTCTTTTGCATATTCAACTATTAAATCCATACTTCTGCGTAATACATTTGGCATTGATGAAATCTCTTGAGTTTCCCCCAATCCTTCAATAACAAACAATGGTAAAATTAAATCATTTACTGTTAGCTCATTTTCACGAACTAAATTTCTTGCGAATAAAGATTTTCTATTTCTGCGTTTTCTAGTTGTACTTATTTGTCCTGTTTTCATAGTTTTATTATTAAATTAATTTTAAAGTAAAGAAATTCAAGTATTATAACCAAATATTAATTTAAAACGAATGGATGATTATGAAAATAAAATTACTTATAGCTTTGACAGTTTCTTTTTTAACTAATTTTGCTAGTGCAACTGAATATTTATTGCCACCTGCTGGGATAAATGTTGTTGGAAAATTACAGCTAGTAAAAGCCAAAGATAACGAAACTTTGCTAGATATTGCAAGAGAATTTAAAGTTGGCAACAATGAAATGTTTAAAGCAAACCCTAATGTTGATAGATGGTATCCAGGTGCTGGAACGCCGATTGTGATACCTTCTCGTTATATATTACCTGATACTCCAAGACAAGGTTTGGTGCTTAATTTACCTGAAATGCGAATTTATTTTTACCCAAAAGTAAGAAATGGTGAGAAACCAACGGTAATAACTTACCCAGTTGGAGTTGGGCGTCAGAACTGGAGAACTCCTTTAGGAAAAACTAAAATAATTGAAAAGATAAAAAATCCAACTTGGACACCACCAAAGTCAATTCTAGCAGAGCATCTTGCAAAAGGAGACCCGCTTCCAAGAGTTGTTGCAGCAGGTCCAAATAACCCTCTAGGTTCTAGAAAAATGCGACTTGGAATACCAGGTTATTTAATTCATGGAACTAATAAGCCTTATGGTGTTGGAATGCGTGTTTCACACGGTTGCGTAAGACTTAGAACTGAGGATGTTGAGGAACTTTTTGGTATGGTTTCAGTTGGGCAAACGGTTCGTATAATTAACCAACCTCTTAAAATTGGACACTTTGCAGATTCACTATTTATGGAATTTCATAGCCCATTGGACGAAGATAATCTAAGTTTTGAAGATAACTTTCAAAATGCACTTCGTTTAGCTGAGAAAAAGCTAAAAATACACAATAATGCTTTGTCTGAAAATACAATAAAAGCAGTTGTTCAAGAAGAAAGTGGTTTCCCAGTTGAGGTTACTTTAGATTAACTGATAATGAGCTTTAAAGAAATAGAGAGGAAAATAATTAGCTTGGCTGACCCACAAATAGCCAAGCAATCTCAAAAATTCTTTAAAACTCAAAAAGGTGAATATGCTTATGGAGATATTTTCCTAGGAATTCGCGTTCCAGTTATTCGCAAATTAGAAAAATCATACAAAAACATTTCACTAAATAATCTAAATAAACTTTTAGAATCAAAATATCACGAAATTAGACTATTTGCTTTAATCGGGCTAGTTAATACTTTCAAAAAACACTCAATAAAACAACAAGATATTTGCAACATTTATCTAAAAAACACTAAATATATAAATAATTGGGATTTGGTTGATATTTCAGCTCCTCATATTGTTGGTAACTTTTTATTAACTAAAGAAAAAGATATTTTATATAAATTAGCAAGCTCTGAAATACTGTGGGAAAGAAGAATCGCAATAGTTTCAACATTTAGTTTTATTAGAAATAATGATTTTTTAGATACTATAAAAATATCCAAAATTTTACTAAAAGACCAGCAAGATTTAATTCATAAAGCAGTTGGGTGGATGTTACGAGAAGTTGGAAATAGAGATTTGAATACCTTGATAAAATTTTTAAATAAACAATATAAAATTATGCCAAGAACTATGCTTAGATATTCAATAGAAAAACTTGAAGAAAGCAAGCGACAGCTATATCTAAAAGGTAAGATTTAATTATTTATAAATAGAAAGGCTTGAATTCTGAGAAATAAATCTCCATATAAAAGTTACTAAAAACATAAAACGGAGATTAAGATGAGAATAGATAAATTTACAACACAATTACAATTTGGGCTTTCAGAAGCACAATCTTTAGCACTTTCAAAAGGGCATCAATATATAGAAGTTCAGCATATTTTATATAGTTTACTTGTTGATGATAATTCATCAGTTAAACCACTGTTTTCTAAAATTGGTGTGAAAATTGGTCAATTAAAACAGGACTTAGAGCAAATAATTAATTCAGCTCCTCAAGTTTCTGGGGCTAGTGATGGTGAAATTCATATTTCAAATGAGCTTGCCAAAATTTTTAATATATCTGATAAATTATCTCAAGAATATGGAGATAGTTATATTTCAACAGATATATTTTTACTTGCGATTGCTAGCTCTGGCAAAGATAGTGCTTCTAAATTATTAATTTCCCTTGGAGCAACTAAACAAAATTTGGAAGCGGCAATTAAAGAAAGTAGAAATGGTCAAACTATAGATGATGAAAGTGGAGAATCCAAAATGGAAGCTCTATCAAAATACACAGTTGACTTAACTGAGCAAGCAGAACAAGGTAAGTTAGATCCTGTGATTGGACGAGATCAAGAGGTTAGGCGAGCAATTCAAATTTTACAACGCCGAAGAAAAAACAATCCTGTTCTAATTGGTGAACCTGGTGTTGGTAAAACTGCAATAGTTGAAGGATTAGCACAAAGAATTGTTACAGGAGATGTTCCAAATAGTTTATTAAATAAAAAAGTTCTTTCATTAGATTTGGCAGCTCTTATGGCTGGAGCTAAATTTAGAGGGGATTTTGAAGAACGCCTAAAAGCAGTTTTAAATGAATTAGAAAAACAAAATGGTAGAATTATTTTATTTATTGATGAAATACATAACTTGGTTGGTGCAGGCAAAGCTGAAGGTTCTATGGATGCTGGAAATATGTTAAAACCAGCACTTTCAAGAGGTTTATTGCAATGTTTTGGTGCAACTACTTTGGATGAATATCGTAAATATATAGAAAAAGATGCAGCCCTTGAGCGTCGTTTCCAAAAAGTATTGGTTGAAGAACCTACTGTTAATGCAACTATTGCTATTTTGCGTGGTTTACAGGAAAAATATGAAGTTCATCATGGAATAAATATTACTGATCCAGCTTTAGTTAGTGCAGCTGTTTTATCAAATAGATATATTTCTGATAGATTTTTGCCAGATAAAGCAATTGATTTGATTGATGAAGCTGCAGCGAAAATCAGAATGGAACTTGATTCTAAACCTGAATCTTTAGATATTATTGATAGAAAGTTAATTCAATTAAAAATTGAAGAAGTTGCGCTTAGAAAAGATGAAGATGCACTATCTAAAAAGCGTTTGGAGAAATTACAACAAGAAATCAAAGATTTGGGCAAAGAATATGCTAATTTGGAAGAAATTTGGATTAGTGAAAAAAATGCAGTCCAAGGAAGCGCACATATCCGCGAAGAAATGGATAAGGTCAAATATGAAATAGAAAAAGCAACAAGAAAATCAGACTTAAACAAAGTCGCAGAGCTACAATATGGAAAGCTTCCAGAGTTACAAAAACAGCTTGATGAAGCAGAAAGTATCACCGAGAAAAAAGAGTTCCAACTTTTAAAGAATGAAGTTGGAGAAGATGAAATAGCAGGCGTTGTTTCTCGTTGGACTGGAATTCCTGTTTCTAAAATGCTTGAGGGTGAAAAACAAAAACTTTTAAAATTAGAAGAGCATTTAGCCAAAAGAGTTATTGGGCAAGAAACTGCTATAAAATCAGTTGCAAATACTATTAGGCGTTCACGAGCTGGACTTTCTGAAGGCAATCGACCAATTGGTTCATTTCTATTTTTAGGTCCTACTGGAGTTGGTAAAACTGAATTAACCAAAGCTTTAACAGAGTTTATGTTTGATAGCGAAGATTTAATTGTTAGAGTTGATATGTCTGAATATATGGAATCTCATTCAGTTGCAAGATTAATTGGCGCACCTCCAGGCTATGTTGGTTATGATGAAGGAGGAATGCTTACCGAAGCAGTTCGTAGAAAGCCTTATTCAGTAGTTTTATTTGATGAAATAGAAAAAGCACACAATGATGTTTTTAATGTGTTTTTACAAATTCTTGATGACGGAAGACTAACTGACAGCCAAGGGCGAGTTGTAGATTTTAGCAATACAATTATTATAATGACTTCAAATCTTGGCTCTTATCAAATTCAAGAACTAACTAAAGAAGGCAAGCTAGATGAAATAGATTCAGCTGTTATGCAAATTGTTGGGCAACATTTTAAGCCAGAGTTTATTAATAGAATTGATGAAACAGTTATATTTAATCCACTTGATAAAGCAGGAATTCGCCAAATTGCAAAAATTCAAATTGATAATTTAGCAAAAAGAGTAAAAAGACAACATATTGAGCTAACAGTTTCTAATGAATTGTTAGATTTTCTAACTGAAGTTGGCTTTGATCCTATATTTGGAGCAAGACCTCTTAAGCGAGCAATCCAAAAAGAGGTTGAAAATAGACTTGCGAATGAATTATTAGCTGGTAATTTCGTTTCTAATGATAAAATAACAGCAGATTTTGTAAATAATGAGGTTGTTTTTTTAAAACTTAACTAATATTAATTAACAGGAAAAGGCTAAATATGACACAAATTAACTCAACGCAAGAAATAATAGAAGACTTAAAATTAGGTAAAATGGTTATCTTAATGGACGATGAAGATAGAGAGAACGAAGGTGATTTAATTATCGCCGCCGATTCTATCACACCTGAAATAATTAATTTTATGGCAAAATATGGGCGTGGGTTAATTTGTATGCCAATAACACAAGAACGGGCTGAGCTATTAAATCTTAGTCCACAAACTTCACAAAATAACGCACAGTTTTCAACTAACTTCACAGTTTCTATTGAGGCTGCAAAAGGAGTTACAACTGGTATTTCCGCTTATGATAGAGCTACAACAATTAAAGCTGCAACTAATTTTAACGCAAAAGCAGAGGACATAGTTCAGCCGGGGCATATTTTCCCAATAGTTGCACAATCTGGTGGAGTTTTAACTCGTGCAGGGCATACTGAAGCTGGTTGTGATTTAGCACTTCTAGCTGGATTTACCCCTGCTGCGGTTATTGTTGAAATTCTAAATGATGATGGAACTATGGCAAGGCGTCCTGATTTGGAAATATTTGCAAAACAACATGGTTTGAAAGTCGGAACTATTGCAGATTTGATTGCTTTTAGATTACAAACTGAAAAAACAATAGAAAAAGTAGCCCAAACAACTCTAAAAATTAGACAGCAAAACTTAGAACTTGTAACTTATAAAGATAAAATAGAACAAAATTTACATTATGCTTTGGTAAAAGGGCAAATAAACAAAGACGAACCTACATTTGTTAGAGTTCATATGCAAAATATTTTCACAGATTTATTTGAAACCCCAATAAAATCACATTCAACAACGCTTAATGAAGCAATTACAAAATTAGAAACTCAAGAAAAAGGTGTAATAGTAATATTATCAGATGCAAGTAGTTCAGACGATATTATCAAATCTATCAACAAACTAAATAATTCAGACAACTCAGAATGCCAAGAGAATTCAGAAAATAACCAAGACAGTCAAACAAATAATGGTAAAGAATTAAGAACTTATGGTGTTGGCGCACAAATCTTAGCAGACTTAAATGTTGAAAAAATGAAACTTCTATCTTCTCCGAAAAAATTATCTAATATATCTGGATTTAATTTGGAAGTTGTTGAGTATATTTCTTAGGATAATAAAAACCTTAGAGGCAAGGCGATGCTTTGTCTCTAAATGATTAATCAACAAACCTAGTATATTTTTTAAGTAAATAAGGGAGTTTGCGGATAATTATCAAATTAACAAATATAGTTATATAAATAACTGGTTCGGTAATATCTGATTTTACGATTAGAAAAAAGTGTAGAAAACCAAGTAAATATATTGCATAAGATATACGATGAAGTAAAAACCATTTCTTTTTTAATTTATACATAAACCATTTGCTAGAAGTTACTACCAAAGGAAACATAAGTAAAAAAGCAACAAACCCTAAGAATAAATGTTTTTTGCTAGTTATTTCTTTGAAAATTTCATTAAAATCATAATCTTGCTCAAAAATAATATAAACTGCTAAATGCAAAATAGCATAACAAAAAGCAAATAAACCAAGCATTCTCCTATATCTAGCAAGGTTTATATCTAGCAAAATTCTAATAGTTGTTATTGCAAAACCAATTAAAAGAAACCTTAAGCTCCAAATTCCAGTTGCTTTTAGTAAAAATTCAATCGGCTCTGCTCCAAGTCCATCTAAATCATAAAAATATTTATAAGCTAGAACTGATGCTGGAATTAAACAAACCAAAAAGACTATTGATTTTTCTATTATTTGTTTCATAAATTATAAAAAATAAGTTTAAACTAGTTTTAGTAGAATTTTTTCAAATCCATACCTTTATAAAGGCTTGCAACTTCATCTTGATAGCCATTAAACATTTCAGTTTTTCTTTTACGAATTGAGCCAATAATTCTCTCTTTTTTCTGAGACCATCTTGGGTGATCTACGCTTGGATTTACATTTGAATAAAATCCATATTCTCTTGCGTTAAGCATATTCCAAGTCATTAGTGGTTGTTTTTCCACGAATTTTATTTTCACAATTGATTTTATACTTTTAAATCCATATTTCCATGGAACAACCAATCTAATTGGCGCACCACTTTGATTTAGTAAGTCTTTTCCATAAATTCCAGTTGCCATAAGAGTTAAAGGATTCATTGCTTCATCTATTCTAAGCCCTTCACGGTATGGCCATTCAATTCCTGCATTACTGAAAAGTGATTTTTTCTGATTTGGGAAAATGCTATCATCTTCAAGAGTTTCAAATGCAACAAACTTAGCTTTTGAGTTAGGTTTGGCAAGAGCTAATAATTTATTTAATTCAAAACCTTGCCAAGGAATAACCATAGACCAGCCTTCAACACATCTAAATCTATAAATTCTTTCTTCTGTTTTTAGTAGTTTTACAATATCTTCCAAAGTTATTTTTCTAGGATTATCACATTCTCCAGCAAGCTCAATTGACCAATCTGCTTTACCTAATTTTGCTCCTTTGGCAAGACCTGCAACATCTTCTTTATCAGTTGTGAATTCATAGAAATTATTATAATTTGTAATATGTCTATTTTTTGTAAGTTGTTTTTTAAGTGTTTTTGGATTTGGTTCTGCTAATAAATCTTTAGAGAATATAGTTCCAGCACCAAGTATTAGACCTTTTTTCATAAAATCTCTTCTACGATTATAGTTTAACTCTGATGTTATTTCTGATGATTTTATTTTACTCATTTTACTCTCCTTATTGGTTAGTTTGTATTATTTATATGTGTTTATATAATTTATACGCATTAAAACTAAAATCAGTTGCAATCAATTATTCCGCTTAAAACTATTTACTTTCATACATAATAAAGTGATTAAAAATACTAAGTAAAACTAAAGCCAGACCAATAAATAAAAAAGGGAGCGAAAGCTCCCTTTTTCGTTATGTTTTGTAGTTAAATCTTAAAACAATATTTTTGATAATCCAGTTAGAATAATCGCAAAAATAATATTTAAAAAGATACCAACTCTCATCATAGTTTTTTGTGGAACTTGCCCAGTTCCAAATACTATTGCATTTGGAGGTGTTGCAACAGGTAACATAAATGCACAAGATGCCGCTAACGCAAGTGGTAATACTAATGTTGATGCTGTAACACCTTCCATTTCCATTCCAACCGAATAAAAAATTGGAACAAATAAAGCTGCAGTAGCTGTATTTGAAGACAATTCAGTTAAGAATATAACAAAAAGAATAACTCCACCAATGATTAAAATCACAGGCAAGCCATCAACAAGACCTGAGAACATAGTTGCTAAATAAAGACTTGCACCAGTAGCTTTTAGAACTGAACTCAAAGCAATACCACCACCAAATAATAGCAAAACACCCCAATCTGTTCCAGCGTCAATATCACGCCATCTAACAACTCTACTAAATAAAAGCACAAAAACAGCACACAAAGCAATAACAGTATCAAAATACTTGCCAACTCCAACTATTGAATTTATTTGTTTTGAGAAAACCCAACAAAGAGCAGTTGCTACAAATATAAGAATTGTTAGTAATCTTGGTTTTGTCCATCTAAAGTCCATTTTTTCTAGTTTTATTTTTTCAGAAAGAGCTGGTTTTAGTAGGTAATATAAAATCGCAATCATTACAGGAAGTAAAATAATTACAGTTGGAATACCAAAGGCAAGCCATTCACCAAAACTAATATCAAGTGCTTTTGCTGCAATTCCATTAGGAGGTGAACCTACAACAGAACCCATTCCACCAATACTTGCTGCATAAGCAACACCTAATAAAAAGAATACTTTTGTTCTTTGTTTAATGTCTGCATCTTTATTTTGTATTTGGTTTACAATTCCTAAAATTAAAGGAATCATCATTGCCGTAGTTGCTGTATTACTCATCCACATTGACAAAAAGGCAGTTGCGGCAAAGAGTAAAACTGCAGCTAAGAACATTTTACCTTTACTAGCCATAACAATACGGTTAGCGATAAGTTTGTCAATTCCTTGATAAGCAAGGGCAGAAGCTAATGCAAATCCACCAAAAAACACATAAATCAGCGGGTGAGAAAATGTAGCTAAAGATTGTTTAACATCAAAAGTCCCTGTAAAAGCTGCTAGGATTGGAACTAATAAAGCAGTTGCTGCCAAAGGCATTGCCTCAGTTAGCCACAAAAAAGCAACACAAGCAAAAATAGCCATACCAACGGCAACTTTGTCAGAACTTAGTTTCTCAATATCTGAAACATTTGGATGGAAAAACTTTAAAATCAGGAAAAATATCGCAAATGCAGCAAATACTAACCAAGTCCTTTTCCTTGATAAAAGGGGAGAGAAAATATCAGTTTCAACCAAATCTTGAACTGGATATTCGCCGTGAATATAAGAACTTTTGGCACCAATTAGGTGGTCAATTTTGTGTGAATCACTTTCGTATTTATCTTTCATAATAACCTCTTCTTAGTAATAAAATATGCACGAATAATAACACCTTTTTTTAAATATAAAAAACATTAATACTACAAATAAGGAAAAGTAATGTTTTATTTTAATATCTTGCTTTGCCTATATTTACTATAAGCGGTAGAATACAATTATTGTTTAATAATTTTAATAAGTTTGATTAATTAGAGGGTTTTACTATGTTACGAGATAAAATTTTTATAAATGAAATTCCAGTAAAAGCAATAATTGGGGTTAATAACGAAGAGCGAGTTAATAAACAAAAGTTAATTATAAGCTTAACACTTTTTGTTGATATGGTTAAGGCTGGTGAGAAAGATGATGTTACAAAAACTGTTGATTATTTTAAAATAGTAAGCTTTGTGGAAGATTATGTTGGCGAAACTAAATTTGAATTACTTGAAGCTTTGGCTGCAAATATTGCCAAAAAAATATTTTTAGAATTTAATGTATCCGCTTTAAAAGTAAAAATACAAAAACCAAAAGCTTTGAAACAAACAAAAAAAGTTGGTATAGAAATATATCGTGAAAAATAAATTAAAAAGTATGTCAAAAATACTAAAAAATAAAGAGAATTAAATATGTTTGGATTTATAAAGAGAAAGAAAAAAGTAGAACAAAATACTGAAGCACAAACTACTGAAAAAGAAATAGTAGAAAATAAGATTGTAGAAAAAGAAACTGAAAAAGAAGCTGGAAAAGAAATTAGCAAAAAGATTGTAGAAGAAACTCAAGAGGAAATTTCAGAAAAGAAACCTATTAAAAAAGGTTACTTTGCAAGTTTAAAAAAAGGACTTGCCAAAACTGGTGCTGGATTTTCAAATATTTTTCTTGGTAAAAAAGAAATTAATGATGATTTATTAGAGGATTTAGAAACTGCACTTTTGGTTGCTGATGTTGGAATGGACGCAACAAAAAAGATAATAGACGAAATAACTAGCAAAGTTAGCCGAAAAGAATTAAAAGATAGTGAAGCTGTTGTTAATCAATTAAAAATAAGTATGAATTCTATTTTAAAGGATTGTGAAGAACCTTTGGATTTCACTGATAAAAAGCCATTTGTTTTATTAATGGTTGGAATTAATGGGGCTGGGAAAACTACAACAATTGGCAAAATAGCCAAGAAATTAAAATCAGATGGTAAATCAGTTATGTTAGCAGCAGGAGATACATTTAGAGCTGCAGCTGTTGAGCAATTAAAAACTTGGGGTGAGCGAAATGAAATTCCAGTAATTGCACAAGATACAGGTTCTGATTCAGCATCAGTTATTTTTGATGCTTGTGAATCGGCAAAGGCAAAAAATATAGATGTTTTAATAGCAGATACGGCAGGAAGGCTTCACACTCAAACACATTTGATGGCAGAAATTGAAAAAGTAGTTCGTGTTATTAAGAAAAAAAATCCAGGCGCTCCACATGAAATAATGTTAGTTATTGATGCTGGAAATGGTCAAAACGCATTAAATCAAGCCAAAGAATTTAACAAAGCTTTAAAACTTAGCGGAATTACAATTACAAAACTTGATGGAACAGCAAAAGGTGGAATTATATTTTCTATTGCTGAAAACCTAAATCTACCAGTGAGATTTATAGGCGTTGGCGAAGGAATTGATGATTTGAAAGAGTTCAAAGCTGATGATTTTATAGATGCTTTGCTAGAAGGTATAAATACTTAATTAGCTAATAACAGCTTAATAACTAATAAATTAATAAATCAATAAATTAACAGATTAGTGAATAGATTAGTTAATCGGTGATTAATAAAATGATTAATATAATTATCAGAAATAACAAAATAATAACTTATGACAATTAGAATTTTAGGGATTGACCCAGGCTCAACTGTAACAGGTTATGCGGTTATTGATATTAATGGTAAATCTTCAGCTTATGTTGATAGCGGTTGCATTCGTTTGGGAAAAGATGAGATGCCTATTAGGTTAATGAAAATTCATCAAGGAATTTCAGAAATCATTCAAACTTATCAACCAAGAGAATTTGCTATTGAACAAATTTTTATGCATGCAAATCCAAATTCCGCTCTAAAACTGGGGCAAGCAAGAGGGGTTGCTCTAGCAGTTGCCGCCTTAAATGGTATGCCTATTGGAGAATACGCACCAACTGCAATAAAAAAAGCAGTTGTTGGAACTGGAGCTGCAAAAAAAGACCAAGTTCAATATATGGTAAAAGTTATTTTAGGTTTACAGGGCAAAGTCCAAAGTGATGCTGCTGATGCACTTGCAATTGCACTAACCCACGCACACCATTTACAAACTTCAAACTCTAAACAACAATCAGGACTGAAAAGTGCTTGGGAATAGAGTTTTATTTATTAATACAAATATTAAATTAGGAAAATTAAAACGAGGAAAATGAAAATTATGAAAAATATACAAAGTATACAAATTAGAAACTTATGCAAAAATTTAGTTATATTCACAGCAATAAGCTCATCAGTTGCTATGGCAGATGACCTAGCTTACCAATGTGATAAATTAGCTGGTCATCGTTCAAATAGCGACAACCCTAACAATATCAAGGGGGTCGATATGTATGAAATAAATAGTGAAAAGGCAATTGAAATTTGTAGTCAAGCACTGGCAAAAGATCCAGAAAATAATAGGCTAATATATCAATTAGCAAGGGCTTATAACTCATTCGTTTTTAAAACTTCTAAACCGATGGGGGAAAGGCAAAAAGCGATGAAAAAAGCTCTTGAATTATACAAAAAAGGAAGTGATTATGGAGCTTCCCTGTTTAGTTTAGGCTGGGTTTATAGACGGCAAGGTGATAATAGGTTTTTAGCTCTTTATCAAAAAGCGGCAGAATTAAATAATGTTGGTGCTATAGGAAATTTAGCACACTACTACAAAGAGAAAAAAGATTATGAGAAGTCAATGCAATTTTATGAAAAAGGAAAGGCTTTGGGAGATGTTAGTTCGATTAGAGGACTTGCTAGACTATATAGGAAAAACTCAAAATTTCAGGATTATAAAAAAGCAGTTATTTTATATGAGGAGGCTATTGAAAAAGGTGATGTTTATTCATTAGAAGATTTAGGCAGAATGTATAGAGATGGAGATGAGATTGAAAAAGATTACAAAAAAGCAGTTTCCTTACTTAAGCGTGGCGTGGATAGAGGTTATTCTTATGCAATGAGTAGTTTAGCTTATATGTATGAAAATGGGCAAGGCATAAAAAAAGATATGGTTAAAGCTTTGGAACTATATAAAAGTTCCGCCAAAAGAGGTAATCAATGGGCAACTTATATGGTGGCTATAATACTAATAAAAGGGGAAGGAGTAGATAAGGATATAGAAACTGGTTTAAAAATTTATGAATATTTGTCTGAAAATAATTATACCATTGCAATGAATAGACTTGCTAATATTTATACCAGTGGTGAAGTGGTGGATAAAGATTATAAAAAAGCATATGATTTATATGTAAAATCAAGAGAGTTAGGAAGTTCTTTAGCGATAGCAAGAATAGGTGAAGCATACTTTAGTGGCTACGCTGTTGAAAAAAATAATGCAAAGGCGAAGGTTCTTTTTGAAGAAGCCTTAAGCAAAGGTGAGAGGTTTTTTGCTCCATATGGTTTAGGACAAATTTATGCTTATGGTTATGGAGTAGATAAAGACATAAAAAAAGCAATTAAGTATTATGAAATATCAGCAAAAAAAGGGCATATAAATGCAAGGTTAAATTTAGCTGTTACATATTATAGCAAAGTTCCTAGTACTGAAAATTATAAAAAAGCACTGGATTTACTTTACCCACTGGTTAAAGATGGTCATCACCTTGCCTCAACAAATATATCCAATATGTATATGAATGGAAAGGGAGTAAAGAAGAGTTATATAAAAGCTTATGCTTGGGCATTAACTGGGCAAAAAGACCACCTAAAAGCAAAAAGAAAAATTAGCCCTATTGCTATAAAAGCAATGAAATATATTGAAAAAACAATATCAGCTGAAGATTTGGAATTTGCAAAAAACTACGATACAAACAAAGAGTTAGAAGAGGAGCTTCTAAGAATAAAAACAGAAAAGAAGGCTGAAGTAAACTCAAAAGACAATATAACTCCTACAATAAACCCAGTAACTAAGCCGAAAGATGGGAATGCTCCTGTGAAAATAATTATGTAATTACTTTATTGTCATAAATATAAAAAGCTTATAATGAATAAAAAAACACAAAAACAAATGTTATAACAATGAGGAAAATAAAATGAAAACAAAAATACTTATAACACTTATATTATTTAGTCAGATTGTATTTGCACAAAATAAAGATAATATTAAAATAAAGGTAAGATGATGATAAGTAAAAAGTTATTAATGGGTTTGATGCTAAGCTTTATAGTAGGAGGATGTATGAATTCAGATAAAAATAATCCTGAAGGACTTTTACCATATGGAAGCATTGAATATAAACAAAAAATAAAAGAGGCTAAAGTTAAACTTGAAGAGGCTGAGAGTATTTTATGTAAATTTATAGAAAAGAATGAGAAGTTTAATAGTTACAGAAATTTATATTTTATTTACAATAATGCTTATGTGTTTAAATTTGGACAAATTAGACCAATTATGTCTGTAAACTCTAATACAAAAGGCATAGATGGAATATATATTAATATTGATACTGGAAGTTTACAAATAGTTAAAAAAAATAGGGATAGTAGTATAGTATTTTTTGGGCTAGAGCAAGAAGAAAATTCTAATGATATTTTTTCGGATATAGACTTTAAACATTACACTGTAAATTGTAACTAAAATATATGAAGATGCATATGAAATTAGCTCTATCATTCTTGGTCATAATGTTTACAAAATAAAAATTAAAGAAATAATTAATTTAAATAAAATAGAAAATACTAATAACACTTTTTTTTAAAATAATAAAAAGTTTGTTAAACATATGGAAAACATAAGCCTGCTACTGGTATAATCAATGGAAATCAGAGAGAA
>JAUTBQ010209676.1:0-21642 GCA_032361185.1 Lepetodrilus ovalis | reverse complement strand
GGTCTCAATAAACATAAAAAAATACAAACCATTTCTGTTCAAATTTGTTTTGGGTCAAACCCTATTTCTACTGGCCTGTCGCTGCTGTTCACGTCGCTGTGATGGAGCGATTTCTTAGATGATTAACCCGGATGTAACAGTCTTCAATGGGCGTGTTCAACTGCGGTCCTCCAGTCCTAGGCTAGTCTGATGTCTGCCATGTCTGTTGTAATCGTTACATCAACCAGGTAATGCAAACGCCCGTGCATCCGAACATTCTTCCAAAGACGGCATGCGTGGCTCCTTGCTGGACCATACCATGGGCGCTCACTCTGTGTATTTAGGTTAGACGTGTAATTTCTTGTGTGTGCTTTTGGTTGTTATGTTTCTAACGTGCAATGTCAGCAGTAAACTGTTTTGTACAGTATCGTTTGCACATGTATTTCGTTCTACTGAGCCAAAAGTAATTTTGGCAGAATTTGCACGTTTCGTAAACATTATCACTTATCGCTTTGTTTCACTGAATACAGTTGGTTGTATATGTGCGACATATTTCTGTACTATTTTCTAAGTTCTAAAATAATTGACTACTTATATGTTGGTATACTTTATTTTGGACGTTAGTTTATATTCCACATAAATCCAAACTTACGTATATTGAGATATGCCATTTTAGCCATCAAGACCACTACGGTGGCGTAACCACCCATCAGGTGGGACTGCTGAGGTGGTTCTGTAGCCTAGAATGCTTGTAGTGATTACATATAATATGTGTGTAAAATTTGGTGCTTGTTTCCAAAAGTGTACAAACATTGTGCTAAGCGACTGGACTAGTATCAAGAGTTTTACAAATCCAGCCATCAAACGACTAAAAACTGGAGAGTACACGTGAATGTTCAGCATTAATAATGTCAGATTCTATTTTCTAGGCGTTCGTTAGCTGTACTGTTGGTGTGAAGATGGTGGGATATGTCATGATGACGTATGGAGTCGTCACAGCTATTTCCGCCGTCACATTTGGACATGTCGCCAAACACACCGGTCGGAAGCCTTTAATAATACTTACCTTGACAGTAGACATTGTGACCTTGGTGTCCTTGTTGCTATGGAAGCCGGTACCAGAGCAAGTCTATGTTCTGTTTATCATACCTAGTGTATGGGCTATTGGCACCGGAATATGGAGCAGTCAAATCATGGGTAAGAAATGCATGTCAATGTTTAAAATTATATTCTCACAAAGCACTTCCTACCTAAAGTTGGATTACATACATATAGTTTCTGCATGCCATCGCAGGAAACACCTGTGAACATTTACTGGGTACAGAACATGTACATGTATCTTCAATATTGCATGCAAATAATTAATCCCGAAAAAAAAAAGACGTAACCTTTTAAAAGTGCCAATCTTCATGCCGAACACCTTCTCGTTACAATGCACACCACCTTGTTTCAGCACTAGTGGCAATAGCGTTTCCCAACAAGCAGCCGTCCGTGTTTGCCAACATGACCACCACTACCAGTGCGGGTTTTACCTTCGTCCTGGCCACCGACAGACTGTTGTGTTTGAGGACAAAGTTCTACATCGCCATTGCACTGTGGTCACTGGGGGTCGTAGGCTACGCGCTGCTCGAGATTATAGTCGTCAGGGAGAAACCGCCAAATAACAGTGATGACCGGTTTGATAGTCGAGATAGTCGTCAGGGAGAAACCGCCAAATAACAGTGATGACCAGTTTGATAGTCGAGATATACATAATTAAAAACAAATACATGTAATAGCTATCAAAATCATTCATCGATTTGTGAATCGTTAGGTGAATATTGTATAATGTGGTAAAATCCAAAACGTTCAGCAGTCCATGAACAGATGAAGTGATAAGACTAATAATATAGACATGTATCAAATGATTCATTTTGCTTTTCATTTCGTTTTTCTTTTATTAGTATGTTATCAACATTATTTCGCTTGTACATACATATATCACAACTTGTCAATGTATGTAAGCAGTCGTGCTGAGAGTTGTAGTCAATCACCATCTGGAAAGGGCAACTTTCAGGCCTCGATTCCATAGACTTCCCTTGTATATTGTGACCATGTGGCCTACGTCTCCATAGCATGTGGCTTGTGCACTGAGAATTTCATTTCCGTTTACTTGGTACGGCGACAAGCAAAAGAAGAACAATTATGCATTTATTCTACTCATCACCTCTTATTTGACTTAGTACTTAAAATAAGTAGAAAAGAATTAATGCTATTTACAACTAAACGATGAACAGAAAGATACGAGATGAGGAGGGTGCTGCCATTGTATTCATATTAGTTATGTTTATTGTCCCAAATCAGTTAATGCTCCGACCTCTTTAATTCTGCTTTAGTCATATGTAAATTTAGAACAATTTTACATGTACATGTACCACCAAAATTCTGTATTCGCTCTTGTGGTGACTGCAAAATAATGAGCATGTTCATTCGTGTTCCCAGTCAGTAGGTAACATGTTCCCCATGTTCATTCTCTGTAGAGCGCCACAAGGTAATAAGCCACAAAGAAACAGTCTATGGAATCAGGCCTTAAAATTCCAATGTAGTCGGTTGGTTTATTTGGGGTTTAAAGTCACTATCAACATTTGTTTTCCATTCATATAATGGCTTGCATGCACATGTCTGGATTTCCAAAAGTTTCTATAGTGCTAGTTCACTTGGAATGACATGCCACAGATATAACAATTCTGAGCTGACCAGTCCTTGCTTTGTCCCTTTAAATGGTGATGATCGCCAAGCAGAGGAACAACAAATACCATCTTTTGGCATAGATTGTGAATTGATGAACTCTTCATTAGAATTTTCATATTATTACCAGTGTGACAACTTCAAAGACAACATTGTGAACATATTCTTTATTTTTCTTTTCATTTTTAAATTTACAATCAACTTTTACAACAGTTGAAGTATTGATAACCAACATGATTCTTCTGTACAAAGTTGAAGTGACAACAATTTTTACGATGATAACACGTATTGGAAACAGCTGTTCGGATTCATATCATAAATAAACATTCATACAAGTCTTTAGAATGCAACAGGAACATCATTGCATACAGCATTAGGAAATGATTGTTCTAGGTAGTCTAGACAATCATGTACATTTTGACTACACGAGTGATAGAAGAAAATGCAATTGTACCAACATCAAAAGTTAGAATTGACATTCAAAAGTACCACCCACAGTAAATTCAAATTCTCAAAGACATCAATTCCTAGAAATGGAGCCACTGATCTTTACATTGGTATTTGATCTAAATGTAACCCAGGTAACTCATTAACATTTATCTAGTAACAGTAACAGTGTGAGGTCTGGTGGTGCAATTCGCCACTGTTTGGCAAATAAGATGCATGAATATCTGGTTTGACTGAGTGTAAACTTAACTATTTATTGTATACTATAATACATGACAGTTAGACTTAGTAGTAGTCTTTTATGCGGTAAGTTACTGGTAGTAGTTCTATTTTGATCTTCAGATACTAAGCACAAACAACACAAATACACACTTGACATTCGGACATTGGGTGAATGTTTCTAATTACAATGATATATTTACAATTAATGTCAATTCCAGACATATTCGATAGATAAATTTGTTCAATGGCATTATGTACATAATGGTGATTATCCTTCAAGTCAATCAGAATGTATTGTGAAAATGGACATTACACTGAACTTTATACATATGAAAGTACGACAATTCATCAGCAGTTTTTTTATTTGTACCTGGTGGGACCGCACACACACGATATTCTCCAACGAATGAAGGAATTGCATGACGATACGGCAACTCCACTGATTTACAGATATATACATACTCTCAGATCTACACGTGTCGTAGGAAGCACAGCTTCACAAACTTAAGTACCGTCCTTGTCATGTACACACGCCAGAGATCAACAATACGTACAGAAACACGAACATGTCCACTACAATGTCAACCTGCCAAGTGCCTTCCTCAGCAGTAGTTGATAAATGGAATGACGACTCGTGCTACAATGAGACAATTCTCCTGGTGTCTGCATGTAGTGGGAATACAACACTGGGTATCCTTTCACAAAGCTGTCTTATCCACTAAAGAGACCATAGCACTCTCTTTGCCGATAGCCAATGCACTGCTAAGAGAGCGCTATGGTCTCTTAGTAGATAAGAGAG
Organism: Lepetodrilus ovalis; assembly: GCA_032361185.1. Taxonomy (NCBI): domain Eukaryota; kingdom Metazoa; phylum Mollusca; class Gastropoda; order Lepetellida; family Lepetodrilidae; genus Lepetodrilus; species Lepetodrilus ovalis. The sequence goes on along the minus strand of JAUTBQ010209676.1, from coordinate 17,468 downwards.
CTTTGTGAAGGGATAGCCAGATTGGTACAAGAGGTGACCCAAGCTTATTTCCTTTCCACAGAAACCCAAATCATGATCCTTAACATGACATGATAAATGGGCAGGGTTTTCTTCGTTTCTAAGATCACAAAAAAACTCAGTTACGAGTTCTAGTTCTCATTGCATATGGCGAAGGTTTGACCTGTCCTTGTTGCTGTTGTTGCTGCTGCTGCTGCTGTTGTTGTTGCTGCTGCTGCTGTTGCTGCTGCTGCTGTTGTTGCTGGGGTTGTGTGACCACTGTGGCAATAGCTGCAGCTTGAGGTACTCCCTGTGCCTGAGTGACGGTCAGTTGAGCGACTACAGGGGAGGCCTGTGGGGCAACGGCCGGACTGTGGACCTGGATGGTGGTGGGCTGAGTGGCTGACACAGTGGGGAGGGCGGTGGCCTGGATCTGGTGGATCTGAGGGGTCTGTACCTGCAGCTGCTGGGAGACCAGACTCTGCGTGATGGTGGCGATCTTCGGCTGCTGGACCACCGCCGACTGCACCTGAACCGTTGGGTGGTCAGCAGACATCGCCATGGCCTTGACCACCGTCACTCCGGCCTGCGACGCTGCCGTTCCAACGTTCAGAGTAATGGGAGTGTGAGTCTGTCCCGAGGACGACACCTGAGTTACGGTTATGGGAGTAGCACCAGAGAGTGTCTGTATATGAGCGGTCGGCGTGGACGTCGCCAGAGAAACCTTGCCAATCATTGTCTGCGCTGCCTGTCCCTGAGTTACTGTGGCGATGATGGTTGGCTGCGAGGTGTGAGTGATAATCTGCTGGATAGTCGCGCCCTGCCCGCCCTGCTGCTGTTGTTGTTTCACAATCTGGTGCAGGAGCTGGCCGGTCAAGTTGACGCTGGTGCCCTTCTGCTGCATAAGGAGTGGGATCTGCCCAGGCTTGCCTACCATGCCCTGAGTCAGTGCTGAAAGGAAAACAGAATAGGTTTGTCAGTAGTGGACGTAATACCCAACATACATTACAATACTGTAACAATTATGATGAAATAAATCAATAACTGAGAGAACATGAGGGAAAAGTCCAAGTGCAGATTGCCGAGATGACAGACATGCGTGGCAGGGGGCAGTATTAGTACAGTACCTGTAACTTTCTGTCCTTGGACGGTCTTCCTCTGCTGAGACAGGTACATCTTATGCTGCGGAAGCTGGCTGACCGTAGCTCGCTGGGCTGGAAACAACACACTTACTGTACTAATGAAGGGTGTGTATTCTCAACAGCAATCACTGTTTTGTTGGGTGCTCATAGTGTAATTCATCGTTTTATATCGCAGCGAGGATCTTTCACCCATACACGAGACTGCCAGAAAATGAACAGATTATGCCAGGAATGTCCTTCACATCACCTACATAGTATTTGCTTCCTGTAGCAAGAATGGTGTCAATGAGCAAACGGAATGTTTTCAAAATGGTCAAGACATTCAGCTAGTAATTTTGTGATGGACACAATCCAAATTCTATTAATTCTGGGCTATGTACAATGACATGTTGCCTCGGAACTGAAACTTGTTCTTCTGTGTACAGAGTACCAATGATAATGCTACGTACGGACTCCTGCTTTGTGCTGTGCCATGCTGACATTGATGCTGACAGGGATGGTGACACTGGGGACAGTACCGGCCGGAGTGGAGACAGACTTGACCAGTGTGGCCACCGGCGTCTGGGACGTGGCCTGCTGGCTCCCCACCTGCTGAACTTGAGCCTGGATAATCTGGAAAAACAAATGTCATGTTAACTTCTGTGCAGCCGGTACAGTGCTTCATATACTGTAGGAAATCTAACTAGACGTAGAGATGAGAGTCGGTGGCATGTGCTCGTACTTAAAGTAGGTTTCGATTAGCATAGCCATCAAATGGCCCTATTGATCAAAATTAAATCAAGCAAAGAAATCACAGTATTTAATATATTTGTTAATATCTGAAGATGTCAATCAGTCAATCAGAATGGTGTGTAGCTACAGTCACTGACAGGACTCATCACTAGCAGTGACCGCGACACTACCCATCACCTCAGGCTGCAGTAAATTTCCCTACATTACAAGATGTTACTTATCTACAAATAACAAGAAATCAGTTCATGCATGCAATCCATCATGCGTTGGGTTTTCCTACTGTTTCCTACAAAACAACACGGGCTTAACAGCCAAAGTGAAAAGTAGTGCTACATAGTGTTGGCTGAATGGCTACTGTAGCACAACACTTCATAGAGAAATGTATTGCAGTCTGAACGCACCCCTGATATGAGGCTGTTTGACCTTTAGCTCACCTCGACCTAGACACACCGATGGTGACCTACCTGTCTGACCTGGGGCTGTGTGACCTGCAGCTGTAGACTCTGTCCTGCAATCTGTGTTGTAGCGGTCGCAACCTGACCTTGTTTCTGGGAATGCTGTCGGCGCAGCAAAGCCAAATGGTCATCACTCAGCTTCACCGTTGGTTTCACAAGCTTGTTCTGTAAAAGATAGCATTACAGTGATAACAAATTCCATACAAACAGATGCAGATGATTGCAGAATCATCAAAGTGTTGTTTTATATTTGTTATTTTGTTGGAATTTGAGTTTTAGAGGTCTTCAAGATTATTTCGCTTGTAGGAACTTTACAACACCGATAGCACAGACAATTCATCCTCGCACCAGAGCAACTTGTCACGTTTTCATTTATATAATACCCCAGACACAGTCTATATGTGTTATAAATAGAACACTGGATAGATTTTTACGACGATTTCATACCACAAAGTCACAGTAATTATACTGATTGAATTAGTGCATAATGTCGCATTGGGACTATTTCGCGCACACACGACAAAGTGAAGGTAATGACAAGGGTGGGGGTACTGACGGCAGTGAGGCTGAGCTTGGGAGTGCGGAGGGCCTGTTGCTGTGGCGTCTGTGGGCGGACGATAGACTGCTGCTGCTGACGGAGGATGTTGATCTGCTGTGGAGTGAAGTTCTTCAGAGCCGACTGAGCCAGCTGCTGTTGTACTGTCGTCGCTGGAACACGGAGAAATAGAATTGTAATGAACAATATATCATAATTAACTTCATAGATACATAGGCATTGCAAAAGTGAATTGTGTCACTCGTGTTCATACTTGTGTCACGTTTTGCACTCAAATCTCAATGTAACACAAAAGCAGCATAAACAGTGGTATATCTGGATCTGAGAGGGTTCAAGCTTAGAGGTTCACCTTTGCCTGTTGTTGTGAGTGCTATCCGCTGTGAGGTCAGCTGGGCGTGGGTCAAGTTCGTGGAAGCAGTTGCCGTGCGCAGTGTGGAGGTGACCACCGGAGTGGAGGATGCAGCTGGAGTGGAAGCAGTGGGTATTTCTTGGATGGCGACCGGGGTGCGAGCTCTCACTGCCTGGGTGCCAGTCACAGCCTGCAAATAAATGTCATCACCAGCATGTACATATTGGAAGATGTTATTTTACAATATAATTAATAAATACATGCAAAAATACAAAGAAAAGCATAAACGGCCATGCAAAAACATTAGAATAAAATGTAGAACACAGATAAACATATGATAATATGAATTTCCTTTATAAAGGAAAAAGCAAGTTGCTGAGGAACCTGGGTGAATAAATGTTTGAGATTAGGCAAAGAATAGAATCTGGAACTCAGAGTTGCAAAGTCCACAGTGCAGCAAGAAATGCCCAACCGCGAGGTCCTCATCAAACCTAACACATCAAAGTCTATCCTCGCTTTTGAAAATATAGGATCATATGTAAGAAGTATCTCCTATGCTGCAGTGTGGCAGATTTGCAGTGATATCTGGAGGTTACTTACTACAGTGGTAACAGCCTGACTCATGCGTTTGTTGATGGCAGCGAATGTGCCTGAAATCCCAGGTGTAGTGTTGACCACGATGTTGCCTAGAGTGCGCGCAATGGGCACGGCCGTCATGCCCTGGCCTACAGCCAGCTTCTGTACTGCTGCACTTGACTGAAAACATAGGTAAATGTAGGTCTATATATATCTGAACATTATTGAGGTTTCAGAAAGAAGCGACTATAAGAATCCACCATAGAAAAGGAGGCTTTGCAGTGTTTCCAGTTACATTTAAAACTACATTTTCTGCATATCTCACCTGGGGCCGAGATTATGAAACTTTCCGAGTACGATTTTATGCTCAAGCTAAAATTTTATATGGGGATTTGTACTCGAGAAAGCTCCGTAATCGTGCAGGCTGTACTGCTTCTCACTACATTGTACTATGTAGTGCTACAGAAACCATTCAGCAAGTATATGTAGTACTACTCTTCTGGATCTAATATTGTTTTGTGAAATCCTAAAGTATGAAGCGAATGGAGTGGATGCATGTGCAAACCGACTTCCTGCTAGCAATATAGGAACAAAGAACTAGGCCAACTACATGCATCAACTACAGCTATTCAAATCAATTCTTTACTTGCCTTATCTTTATAATTATGATTTTAGTTAAACTTCAGTAAGATCAAACACAAATACAGTGTCCCCTCGACATAACGCTGAATTTTGGGTCCATGACATATCCCTGCTTTATAGTACCACATCTGACCCAGTCTTGTATCCAAATCTGCTCTGTATCCAACAGTGTTATATCGAGGGGACACTGTACATTATTTTACATCCAAGGAGAATATACTAACTTAATACAAGTTGCTCCTTAATTGATGCTATGACTACGTATAATGGGCAGAGCCCACCTGCGCAAAATGGGATAACTCTTGTGCAGGACAACTGTTATTATGATATACATTGTTATGTAAAGAGTTGTACCATGTTGCACAAGAGGGCCCAAGGGCTTGTTCCACAGCACCATTCTAGTGCTACAAGTCACAACTCGCTATACTGGTACAATAAGACAGCACATAATAGCTAGCTATACGTACAATGACATTGGTGGCAGCTATGGACACGAGGGGCTGGAGGTGGGAGGCCTGTATGGTGGCGGCGACCACTGGTGTGGTGGTGGTACTGGTTCCCTGCACCGTCTGGACCGGTGTCGCTGCTTGCTGGGCGGCCTGCTGGGACCGCTGGAGTGCTAGTTGTCGCTCGGCTTCCGCTGCCTGCAAACGTATCAGTTTCTTCTCTACAATGCTCGATAATAGTACAAAATAGCCAGTTTCAATTCCAAAGATCGAACAGAAAGTCCCCAAATAAAAATACTAAATATTGGGCAATCTGGAGGATTAGCTATACGCTGATGGATTAGATAGGCTGTGTGAATTGTTTGATCAATTTATTACTTAGCATCGCTCGGAATCTTTCAACCATATATGAGAATAGTTTGTGGGAATTAGAACGCATGAGCCCAGATAACAGAGTTGCCTATGTCACATCCACATATACATAAAAGTTGTGCACAATGAAGCAGCGATCTACTCACGGCTGCAGCTTGTTTCTTCTCCCGAGCAATCCTGTCCGCTCTGTTGGCCGCCACCTGTAACGGCGTCAGCGGAGTGTCGTAGATGATGCCGCTCTCCTGCAGGACTGCCGCGTGTTTGGGGTTCTTCATGGTGGGGTTGACCAGCGTCTGTCGCATGGTGGGAGGTCTCTTGCTGGCAATGGACTTGACCGAGTCGAACCGCAGCGAGTACAACAAGGTCACAGAGTTATTGCTGTCCTGGATGAACAGTTGGCTCGTTCTCATTGGTCGGTTGTTCTTTGTCTGCAATGACGAGGGAAATGTGTTTTTTTCAAAGCCAAGGTACAGGGCCAACTAGTCCTCAAGCTGTTGCTCAATTTTTGGGGAGGAGACAATTATCCTCAGTTTTGCAATAATGACTTGTTACTTTTACATGCGGTACAAATTATCACAAATTATATTCACACTATTACTGACAGCCACTCAGATCCATACCTTATATATTCCCTTGGTCTTCTTTTGCTTCCTAGGACTGATGTCGTACAATATCCTCCCTTCCTCTCTGGGTATGATGACGTTCTCGTAGCGATTGCGGCACTGTTTGGGCGAGCGGTACACACGGCTACAACTGTTGACCACGTCGGCCACCAGGTCCCAGTTTGGAATGTGAGCTGGAGCCACCACCATCAGATTCAACGGCAGACTCAACAACGTCTGTACTGCCTGCAAGTAATGGTGGATTAGCCACTGTTAGATGCTTGTCACGGTATGCATGTAGTGGTCATCCAGAATAGACTCCCAACAAAATACATGCAATACAACATTTACCATACTGGGTATCCTTTCACGAAGCTCTCTTATCCATTAAGCGAGTGGTAGCGATCGCTTTGCTGATAGCTAATACACTGATAAGAGAGCGCTACCAGTCTCATAGATAAGAGTTTCGTGAAAGGATACCTTGAATGTTACCTTACAAGGTATTCATCTATTACATAACATTACTGGTAACTTACAATTCGCACGTCTACATATTGCAACTATTAAAAAGCTGTACAACAGACCTGCAAGAGAGCCCAGTCTTCATGGATGAGCCACTCGGGGTGGTCTGGCGTGGAGTCTATGCTGACTTTGCTGGGGAGAGATGGCGTGGTGGGGCGGTATGCTGGTTTGATCAACCCTTGCTTCAACTTCTGCAGCTTGGCCTCGCGTCTCATCTTCAGCAGGGCCGCTGTTGGACGATCAAACAGCGACCTGGGCACTCTCGGCTGCTCTTCCTTCCGCTGTTTCTGCTTGCGAGCTGAGGGTGGAAGCAGTTTCGTCAAGTAACTCTACCAAGATTGCACTTGGCCCAAACATTTTGAAATAATGCTCAAAGTAATCTTGCTTGAAAGTCTTACAACTTGGTTTCATACAGTAGAACTGAAATGGTTGCTCAAAGATTTATATTTTATTATTTTACAATTGAATAAACTTCTCCACGTATTCATTGACGAATTGCACGTACTTGTGACTGTTTCAACCCGTGGTTTCTTGTGCTCCTTGCGGACATACACTGATGGCATCTGTGTCTCAGACATGATGTTGGGCTCGTACAGGAAGTACATGGTCTGATCGATGTACACGTCGTTGTCATCCTTGGGAGGAGTGGGTGGGGCCCAGAGCTAGACAGGAAAGACAACTTGTGTTACTTGCCATCCATACCAACAAATAGTTACCAGCTTAATTATCAACAAGCCCATTTTCTATGAATGAATGACTGCTTTACGTCGCAGCAGGAATATCTTATGCAAATTACCCAGTATTAATTTAAAACATTTAGGTGTATATTTTGAGTACGATGGCTGATGCACATTTAAACTTACTGGCATCGTTTCTGGTCCTTGGTCCGACACAAACACCTGCAATAGTAAACAGTCCAGCTTTACAAAAATGGTCACATACTAAACCAGCTCTTTCAATTTAGTTGTTTGTGAAAATTTCCCCAATCATCCATTCACAAAATGTTTGAAGTATATTTCTCAATAAATTCAACCACTATATTCCAATTTCCTATAAAGCTTATTTCATTGAACATTCCTTTGAATATGTGGCATATTTTTGTTCTTTGTGCTGCATTTTGTTGCAAATAGAATGCGAGTTTCATTTCCAAGTGTGTAGATGCAAGACGACGTTATAGTTCGTCATGTTAATGTGTGTGGTTGTAAAGCAAATATGGCAAAGTGTCCAAACAATACAAGAATCGTCAGTGGTACGTCCAGTACGATGCAATGTTTGTAGATCTTTTAGTGTAGTTATTGGTTTTGATCCGATTGTGGCTTACAAGTTGTACTAAAAGTTTTCCCCAGTTCTCCCACAATAGCAGCATTGCAATACTGTCAATGCATAAACCATCCCTGAAGATACTTTGCAGACGAGTGCCTTAAATTGTTCCTCTCTTATTTGCATGTAAAATGGTACCATCTACATGTGATTGAAAATATGAAGTATGGAATCTGCAAGTATATTCGTTTGATCACTCGACCATGCTAGGGTCCAAAGGAATACCAAGTAACCAGGGCCGTAGCTAGCCATGGGGCAGGGGTGGCAGTTGCCCCACCTAGTAATTTAACCCCAACTATGTTATTTCTCATAAATCACGATATCACTTTGTAATTTCCATTCAACTGCCCCCCATGCTAAAATAGTTAGCTACGGCCCTGCTAACTGAATACTTCATATACCTTTTCTGACTTCTCTGGGTCAAGCTGATTTTTATTAGCTATTTCCATCACACTAGGGTTTGTTTAGTGATGAACAGATTCCATACTTCATATTTTCAATCGTACGTTGATGGTACGAATATCCTACAAAATACTCATATCCAAATTACGATTGGATATTTACCATGGTCCAATTTCTATGTACTATATGTTATGGCTGTAAAGATTCCATTCTATACTGAAGCAAGCTATAGGTCAACGTGAAATGCACCTATATTTAATACAGTAACCTATCCCAAGCTGTCCATCTCCCAATTAGTGATGTAGCCATCAATCAGTCAGAATACAGGTAATTACCTGTGTCAAGCCTATTCATTACATAGAGCATTTACTGAGAGTAACTGTTGTGTGTACCGTACATATTGTGCTCGAGTGGTGTTATATAGACACGTGTAGTTGGTGTTGTCATTTTCAGTAGTTGGTGTTGTCATTTTCAGCCATAAGTTGAAAAACCTTACGAGTACCATTTCATGCTCAACTCGTTTACAAATCCACCATACAACATGGGAATTGAACATGAAATCACACTTGTAAAAGTTTCATAACCTCAGGGTATGGTATTGTTTTCTTGGATTTATTTCTTTCCATTCCATTGTCTAGTGTGTCCCCAACATTTAGTGTTGCACTGCTTGTGTGTAGTCTGCATCTCACTTTGCTTTGTGTACCGAGGGCCAGCAGTACAGCGAGCGTACACAAGGTGGTTTGGTGCCTACAGAAACATTACACTCCAACATTGCATGCCTGGCCAACTCGAATTACACTCGACCTACACCTAAGACACTCAGTGACCAAAATATGGGCTCGTTACGTTTCCTGATTTCTATCGGCATTTTAATCTAAAAATAACATGTTTTTAAAATTATCTCCCTCGACCACCAAAATGCCCATCAATTTTGACAGTGCAAAACAAAAGTGAGATACAGATTACACATTGCCAGTTGGTTGTTATCACTAGTGGAGACACCAAAACCTTGATGAGACGTGCTGTGGCCTCCAACTGGCTGGCCGTCGGTCGTACACAGGGCAAGGAATGAGATCCAGACAGGCAAACATAGCAACTTTTATTTTGGAAAACAATTTTCAGATACGTTCTTCATACATTCTGAATCGTTTACAAGTACAGTCATTCAAGAGACAATGTATAATATATATATACATCCAGAGCACAGTCGCACAGTCTATATGCAAGCATGCTAATTTAGCAGATTCATACAATTTGTACACCACTTGATCACATAACATTGGCATAAAACAACCGCATCAATTTACAATACATCTTGGAAAATAAAAATGTCGACAACTCTTGATTTTCTCAAGCACCTATACATCTTGGAAGTTGGTGTTTGGCAAATTTGACAAATGCAAGAAAAACATTATGAATTTGTCATAAGTTACTTGAAAATAGGAAAAGAAATGTGTATTCATGCAGACTTCAATGAATTCTTGACATAAATGCACCACAAAGTGGAACATATCCTTCCCCTCCCTTCCCAACATGCATTTTCCAACGAATACTCATTATACTGAAGCAGGATAGAATAGCCCAATTACTTGCACATACTACTAGTCTAGCCGGCATCTCTCAGCTCATTGACAGGCTGACTACCCTCCTGAGATGACGACCTCGTCCTTTTAGGATTAACTATGACAAAACTCTGAGTGGGGAGGGCATGATTCAGGTTGGTCTGAATGATCTGGTGTCGACTGAGAGCCACGCCGTGATTATTCACTATGGGCATGTGGACATTGTTCGTCTTCACTATGTTGTACGTCACTCCAGCAATGGTTGAGGTAAACACTTGCTGTGCCGGCATGGCAGGAGCAATGGACACGAGGTTGACCCCAGGCCCGATGACCCCAGGTCCGACAACACCATGCTGGAGCGTCACCTGTTTAGCAGCCTCCTGGAGCGAGGCTCGACGCGTCCGGATCACAAGATTGGGGTTGGACCAGGGAGGGGGTATGTTGTTCTCTTTCGGAGAAACTATAGTCTGCTTTGAGTTCAAAGGGGATCTTATCCTTGGGCTGTTATTTAGTACTGGGATAGTTGGTGCTGCAACCACTCGGGTCTGAACTGGGGATATGTTGACGGTGTTCACCGCAGCAGGGGAGATCATTCTCGCCATGGGCGAGGATACCAGGACATGACCTTGAGGTGTTGTTCCTGCTAAGACCTTGAGAGGCTGCGCTTGAGCATAAGCTCTCCCCTGGGTTATCACTATTCTGTTATGAGGTACTATAGCTTTGCCCTGGGGTGTGTTGATTATCACACTGCCATGAGTAGGGAGGGTAAATGGGACTGGTGTTGCCAGTGTGTTTGATACAGTGGAGGCTATGGTTGGTATTTTCAAGATAGGCTTAGGGACAGCTTGTTGCAACACTGGTTTGACCATCTGTTGGCTGAACACATTCATGAGCCTAGCTTGATCAGCAGATATTTCAATTATTCCAGATGTCGGTGCGTTAAGTACAGTTGTATTTCCAACATTGACAGGTGCTGGCACCGGAGTGGCATTGCCATTAGTATCAACTTGCAGTCCTTTCTTGGCGTCTCTCCGTGCAGGCTTTGGTTCTCGTTTTGGTTTGGAAGCTTTTTGAGCGTCTTCTTTAACCACGTTACTAGTTTCTTTTGGTGTCATTGATTTAAGCTCTCTGCGAGCATTTTTAGACTCCTTCGGGGTCACAGTTTTGGGTTCCTTCAGAGTTTTAGCCTCCTTGGGCGTTTTAGGTACCTTAATCAATTCCTTTGAAGCTTTTTTAATTTCTTTCTTCGGGGCAGGTTTAGGAGTAGTTTTCTTACTTTCGTTTACTACTGGAATTGGTTTAACTGTTTCATCCCCAGATAACACTACATCCCCCGACCTTTGACGTAACCTGCGCGACCGTGGACTAATATCATTTGATTTCTCTTTTGCTTCCTTCAACCTAGGGCTACTCTTAACTGGCTTTACATCAGAACAACTATAGGAGTCGTCACTGGTGTACGAGGATTCTTTCCTCGACCGGCCTTTCTTCTTGTTTTTCTTCACCTGGTTGTACGAGTCGTCCCTGGAGTAGGTGTACAGCATCTCGTCTTCCTCCAGCTCCAGGCGCCGCTCCTCCTCCTCCTTCAGAGCCTTGAGGCGGGCCAGCTCCCACATGTTCTTAGACTGCTCTATGTCCTCCTGCAACACACGGCAACAACCATAAACATATAGCAAGTCCGGGCTTACACAATACCCATTTTACTTGGGGTTTAGTGCCAGTTTCAAGATGTTTTCACTTTACAACTCGTCATTTAATGGCAATATGAACCCACAACTTCTTTAGGGGTGTGTTGCAGTAAGCCTGTGAGGACCAGCTGGTACTGACAGACCACAGATAACTGTATTGTACAGTAAACCTGCAAGCATCAACTGGTAGTGATGGACCAAGAATGGTAACTGCATTATCACGGTAACAGACTGCACATCCTACAGAAAATGAACTATTACCTCAGCATTCAAGAGTTCCTCTGCAACTTCTGGTTCCAGCTCCAACTCCATAATGCCCACAGCATACCTCTCTATAGGTGTCAACTGAAACATGTATCGATGAACAGATGACAAGACTTAACAGAAGCAACATTGTAATCTTAATTCTTCATTTACAGTCGTAGTTCATCCATACCAGATACACCAGCTCAATATCAATTATTTAATACAGTTCCAAGAATCACATACACAAGGGTATTATCACATTGTGGTAGTGGCACAATAGTTAAATGGAAGTCCTATCAAAATAATTCCATTGTACAGGCTACAATAATAACAATAATAAAAAATAAAAAGCATGTAGATTCTACCATCAAGTTGCAATTACACATATTCAAAGAACTACCATATTTCCCATAGTAATGGCTATCGAGGAAGACATACATACCTCCTTGTCCAGCTGAGCAAGTTCCATTTCCAGTCTGGACACTTCCTCTTCCTTCTTGTTCTCTGCCTCCTTCTCATCCCATGGAATGGTCTCGTCAAACTCGGCCAGCTCCGCTTTCTGCTCGGCCTTCACCATCTTCACGGCAATAGCGTCGTTCTCGTCCTCTGCCTTGCACAGAGCCTGCAGTGAGGAGACAGAGTGTCAAGCATAGATGTCTACAGACAACGTGTCCACAACCATGTACTTGTTCCCATAACTATCTCAGACAAGGTATTCAATCACTCATATTCAGTGACCAAAGCATAGGATCTGATATTTATCTTCGAGACAATCTGCACTTTATTAGACATAAGTCAAACAAAGGACTCCAATGAAGTCTCGACATGGGATAGACATCTTGATCAAACATCTTTTTAAAAAATCCTGGCTGTGTGATGTTTTGGGGCATTTTTGTCCATAAAACTTTTTATTTGTAAAGTCAGTATAAATCATACATGTATTTGCAATAATAATTACAGTAACATTATTATTACAGTTGTGCTGACATGGTAATTAGAGCTACAACAAATGCACCTAGTGGGGAATACAATACACATGAATATGGGGCGTCAAATACGAATAATTATCCGTGAATATGAAGGTAAAGAATGGTAATAAAATGAATGAAAAAGTAATTAACCGATTCAATTCTATGCATTCTGTCAATTCATGTCTGGGCAATATTCAGTGCAACAAATATGAGTGAATTGTTGCAGCTCTAATGGTATATTTTGATGATTTTTAGCATGTATTTTATATATCAGTACTAGGCAAGACAGTAAACCATCTCACACCATAAGTAGAATACTGCTAAATATAACAAGTAAGGGTAGTTCCATCTACAGTGGTAATATTCGTCTCGGACAAGGTATTAAAAAGAGTCAATATCTAACTATATCCTACCATTTCACATCTAACTATCAATAGCGTAAAAGTATTGTAGTTTACTCTACAGGAATTCACATGCTACTAATTGTCTCGGACAAGGTATTCAGTCACTCATATTCAGTGACCAAAGCATAGGATCCGATGTTTTATCTTCGAGACAATCTGCACTTTATTAGACAAAAGTCAAATAAAGGACTCCATTGACGTCTCGACTTCTATATCTACATCTTTTACGAGGAATGATTATTATCCTTCCTCCTCAAGTATATTTACTACCAAATATAATTTGGGATGCTCATATGATTGGTTTAGTAATTTACACAATATATTAGCAATATATACCAGATGTACAACAATGAAAGCAAGCAACTACACTATTACCAACCTGTTCAAACTGAGCCAGCACATTGGGTTCGCCATCAGCTTTCCTGGCACTGGCTTCTCGTTTGATCTCCTTGCCCTTCTCTTCCTTCAGGGCAGCCAGTGCCTGCTTCTCCTTAGATAGGGCATCCAGGCCAGTTGGCTCGGCGAACAGATCTTTGATGGTTTGCTGTGGAAGTATTACATGTATTTAGCTCAAATGAAACAAAAAAAAGTATAACAAAGAGGGAGAAAACAAATTTGAAAAAAAATCTGGTTTACCTACACAAGACTGCCAATACCAACCGTTCTCCTAGTGATGGGCCTGTTCTAAATACCTCTTAGTTTCAACTTATCTTACCTCTTTGAAGAAGGCTGTTGTGAAGTTTCCACCTTCTATTGCTAAATCACCAAGTAGCCTCTTCTGGTTGGCCTTCTTCAAGATGTTTTCTTCAATGGTTTTCTCACTTATTAACCTGTAGATGGAGAAATGGTATACAATTATATTGCCCTAGGTTATTTCAGATGATTAGTTAGTAATGTGGACGGCCATCCGACATATTTTTCTACCAATGATAAAATTAGAAAAGAAGAAAAAAAAAACAGCTTTCTGGTAAGATGAGCACTAAGAAATGTCTGCATGCACGACCCATTTGTTATCTGTATATATGGACATGTCTAGTCTGGCCAATGTTACCTGTATATATGGACATGTCTAGTCTGGCCAATGTTACCTGTATATATGGACATCTCTAGTCTGGCCAATGCGATGACATCGGTCTTGAGCTTGAGCGTCCATGGTTGGATTCCAATCACTATCGTAGAATATCACAGTATCTGCTCCTGTCAGATTTACACCAATCCCACCAGACCGTGTGGACAGGATGAAGCAGAAAATCCTGCGATCCATGTTGAACCGGTCCATCAACGCCTTAAAGAAATTATAGAAATCTCTTTGATGAAATCAAATATAAAATCTATATTTATTGATGGGAGTGTGAAGTCTTACAGGCAAGACTTAACTCGGTTCCAAAATCAAATAAATCTATATACCAAGGAAGTAGTTTAAGAATTATATCCTGCGTGGTATGCAATATTTACCTGTCTCTGTTCCACTCGGGTGGTTCCATCCAATCGGAGGTACCGATGGCCGTGGTAGCTGAGGAAAGCCTCCAGGATGTCCAACATCTTGGTCATCTGAGTGAAGACCAGCACTCGATGTTGACCACTCTTTAGACGATGCAGTAGAACATTCATCGTCTGTAGTTTACCTGTTGATAGACAATGCAACAGTAACCTTCTGTAAGAATGCTAAGTTTCACAATGTAATTTTTATAATGATTAATTAGTGAATAGTTCACACATCTTAACAACTTTTTATAGAACATTTAAGGTAATCAAAATCTAACTACATGTATATCCTACTATTTCACATCCAACTGTCAATAGTTTGAATATGAAAGTATGGTAGATTCTTCTACAGGAATTCACATGCGAATAATTGTCTCGGACAAGGTATTCAGTCACTCACATTAAGTGATCAAAGCATAGGATCCGATCTTTATCTTCGAGATAATCTGCACTTTATTAGACAGAAGTCAAATAAAGGACTCCATTGATGTCTCGGTTTATTATTTTATGAACCTTGTAAACTATTTTGACTTTCATAATATATTGAAACATAAATTTTGAGTGAATCTATCTTGTTAGTAGACGAGATTGATGGTCAACTATTTACATGTACAAGAAACCATTTGAATACTTACCACAGTCATATTCAATGAGCCGAAGCTCTGGAAATTGGACCATCATTTTTGTTGAAAGACTATGTAGACATGCAGTTTTAGGCGAGACTTCTTTGTGCAATAAATAAGCCAATCTCTTCTCGCCATGTTCCGTTGAGGGAGAGGGATGGGAGATTTGCATCTTGATTGCTGGTGAAACAACAGACGGCGTCACAAACGTATACCTGAAAGGAAAGGAAACGCGTTAATTCTTTATGCTGTTGCCAATATGCTAATTCTTGTAATAATATTGAAATCCAATAAAGTGTTAAAAATATCCGGCTCATATTTAATTTGAAACTAACCGAGTGAGTAGGTCCTTCATTTCCTGCAAATACTTCATTGGTGTGTGTATCAGGTGATTGAAGAGTTCCGATTGGTGCCAGAAGGTATCTGGATGACAACGGCTTTCATACTTGTGTGCATGCATACAGTTCACTTGGCCAAGGCCATGCCAAAGGTTATCCACAACACGTGTCCTTGTCTGACTGGTCATAACATCCACTGCTTCACACAAATCTTGTCCATACACTGGCTTAATTTCACAATGTTTATGGTTTGTATCTGCAATGTATTCCAATTTCCGCCTTCGATGTTCTCGTTTTTTCTCCCGCAAACAACGCTGAAATACAGAATGTATTTTTCTTCAGATTATTTTTGCTCATGTTCTAGATTCAGAAGACCATTTCTAATCCTACTCAACACAGTGGAAAGAACAATTTTTGCAGGCTTTTGGTACGATTAATCATACAATTTCATCAAATGATATCGTAGTTCTGGTTTAGTTTAATAGTAAATTCCAGTTGCAATGTTTCAACATTGATAGAAGAAAACATGAAAAGCCATGTTTTCACATCATGTTAATTTGCTTTATGGCCAAGGCTACAGAACAGATACAATATATGTATCAGACTTTGGTAATGGCCCAACTATAATTTTTATTATATGACAGCTTGTCATTAATAGCATCTCTACTCATTTCTAACCAGTACTCGATAATGTTCAAAGGAATATAATACGTAGTAAATTGACCAATAGAAATTCAAGACACAAAATATTATATAAACTAACCAGGAAAAACTCCGACTTTTCTTCAGCTTTCTCCGCTTTTAGTTTCTGCTCTCTCCACTCCTCCGCACTTCTAGTTGTCGCAGCAACCGCAGATGATAATGAATCTGAAGGTTTAGTAGCAACAACGCCAACTTGTGCCACAGTAGCGGATGGGCGAGTTTGCATACTTGGAACAACTGTAAGAGTAAAGAACACAAAATCTTCAGCAAAACTATCATGTAGACAGCGGTTAATACTAACATTTTGGAGCACTAGTCCTGATAATGATAACATATAGTAAAAGCCTTGTAAATCCAAAATTTGTACTAGTCCTTAGGATATCTTTAGCATTGGGCATTTTGGCTTTGGCTACAGGACTAGTGTTAGTATTAACCCCTGTGTAGATGAACACTAAAGTTTCATAAAATAAGTGACTGAAATTACCATAACATATTTCTCATTGCAATGTTTTAACATTTTTGCGAAGAAAACAGGCAAATGCATGCTTTCTAGTCATGTTAATATTTATTTATGGCCAAGGCTACAGAACAGATACAAATTGTGTACCAGACTTTGGTAATGGCCAGACAACCGTTAAATCGTGCCCTGTTACGACTGCAACAAAGTATCCTCGATTGATTTGTCGATTCATGCATTGTAGTCACTGCTGTTGTTACAAACTTCAATTATTACTACCCACCAACTAAACTACATCTTCCGACCGACAGCAAGCAAGAAAACTTACCTTTGGTGACAGTGGTGGTGGAAGCAGAGGCTACAGAGGCGACAGGAGCGACAGTCCGTATTGTCAGCGAGGAGCCTTCAGAACTGACAGCCATGGGAGTGACCCTCATGATGGGTTTCTGAGCTAAGGGGAGAGTCCCTGTTGGCAACTGTACAGCAGGCACACCCTTGACTGGAGTAACGGTGGGCATGACTGATGTAGTAGTAGTCGGCAGGGACTGACTGGATGCTGGCGTAGCTAACGATACAGCGTGAGAGGGACCATTTACTGGAATACACAATTGCTCAAATTATTAATATTTACTAAAGATATTTTCAACACAATTGCTAGAATATGAATCGGCATGTTTCATATCCTCTTCGGACACCGCGTCCACAGGTGTGGACATTTTATACGATGTATCAAAACGCCAATATATATTTAAACTAAGTATTTGTACGATATAAACCTATTGTCCCCGCTTGGGGACATTATGTAGAAGCTGTCTATATGTTAGGGGAGGTAACTCTGTTGATACTTCGTATGTAATAAATTTGTAAAAATATTGGCTC
>JAUTBQ010209565.1:0-21668 GCA_032361185.1 Lepetodrilus ovalis | reverse complement strand
GTGTGTGTGTGTGTGTGTGTGTGTGTGTGTGTGTGTGTGTGTGTGTGTGTGTGCGTGTGTGTGCGTGTTTGGCAGGATCTTCTCTGATGTGTCCATCTACCCTACATTCGTATAATGGGTATCCCGAGTAGTCCGAGTAGTATAAACTAACTACAATATTCAGTGCAACCAATGCCTGCTTCGAAACACAGCCGCCAACTATTAGTTGGTAACTAATGAGTCATTAACTGTGATCAGCATTGTGTGACAACTCTCAGATGACCCAAAGCTGGCACAGTAACGTGTTTACAATTGAGAATTATTACCCATCAAGGTGCAAAAGCAGGGACATGTTTCGAGAATTTCCTATGGTAAATTGATTAATGACTATAGCTTTTCATCTGGTTTGTCCAGAAACACAATTCACTTCACCCCTACATCAATGGGCAGCCTTTGTTCCAACAATGAAATGACTGACAGCATTGCGCGGCGTTTCAGCGTATAACAGCGTGCCAGCAATGCCGAGATTGGCAGTACCGTATAGAACAGCATACCATAAATGACGACATATCATAAAAGACGATTGGTGGTATAGAACAGCATACTCTAAATGACGGCTGGTAGTATAGAACTGCATACCCTAAATGACGACTGGTAGTATAGAAAAGCATACCCTAAATGACGACTGGTAGTATAGAACTGCATACCCTAAAGACTGGTAGTATAGAACAGCATACCCTAAATGGCGACTAGTGGTAAAGAACAGCATACGCTAAATGACGGCTGGTGGTATAGAACAGCATACCCTAAATGACGGCTGGTGGTATAGAACTGCATACCCTAAATGACGGTTGGTAGTATAGAACAGCATACCATAAATGACGACTGGTCGTATAGAACAGCATACCATAAATGGCGAATGGTGGTATAGAACTGCATACCATGACTAAATGCTGGTAATATAGAACAACTTGACATAATTGGCGACTGGTAGTATAGAACAGCATACCCTAAATGATGACTGGTATGATGACTGACATGATTTAGTTGTATAAAGAGCCTTATGTGGAATATAAACATTTAGTTGTATAAGCAGGCTTGTGTGGAATATAAACGTTGTATAAATAGCCTTGTGTGAAACATAAAGATTTAATTATATAAAAAGCATTGTGTGGAATATAAACATTTAGTTGTGTAAACAGCCCTGTGTGGAATATCAACATTTAGTTATATAAATAGCCTTGTGTAGAAAATATAAATACGGTATGCTGTATACATTATACACACAATTAGTTACAGTATTTATCATTGAGAAATGTCAAAGTACCTGTGATGATGAACTTTGTTGTTTTTATCTTATTATTTATTTTAATTGTATAACTCGTCAGATAGTCCGCATCGGTAGATAGCCAGCCTTACCTAAAGATTCATCATTTTTTAACGTAAGCCAGCGGGCTACGCAGGGAATTATGGTGAACTACATGACATTATCTCGGCTGTGACTATTTTATAAAAAGTTTTTTATTTATTTACCGCCACGGACACGTGACAGTGACGTGATAGTATCTCAACAGATCAATATTGAGGAGCTTGATGTTAAGTAGCCTCAAATAGCATGTCTACCACATGCACATCATCCGATTTAACTTCAATGAAAACTAGTATCTATTCTTTCCAGTTATATTTCAGGAAAATCTTTCTTAAGACGGTAATTTCGCAAGTATAAATGCTTCAACATTGACTACACATACTTGCAAAGCACAATGAAGAAATATTGATGCATCAACATTGATTATCTATACGTACAATACAGCAAACGAGCTTATTAATAATGATGCCGGTACCTTGACATTAACTATGTATACATTGCTATTCTTATAGCGTACACGAGATAATCCCAGATGTCTTTACATTGACGTTGTTTATTGTAAACCAGATATATCAGATAGCTACACGCATGAACGCCAATTTGCCTAATGGAATAACAAGATAACGAACATAATCTCCCGATCTATGCAAATTGTTTGAAAGAATCCTTTAAAATATTGAAATTAAAAATAGAGATAAATCTGCAGAAAAATATCGGATGGCAATGTCAATAAATGTATCAATTCTGAACCCAGCGATTCATACTCGATCGTCTCTTGTCACCTCGCTATCGAATGTCTCGATCGTCTCTTTTCACCTCGCTATCATATGACTCGGTAATCCTATAGCTGCGATCCAGCATAACGTCCGCTTCACTCCACATCTTGAAGCTCTCGTATGAGTTGTCCTCCCAGCCACGAGCTAGTCTTTCACGGTGTTCTAGTTAGTCTAATGTGATCTCCTAGGTTTACGAAATAGGGAAGCGAGGAAATAATTATGAGGAAATGAAGGGTAATTCATCATAGATGTACCACTATTAGAAATACCAAATATGCCAACGAACATTGAGCACGACATCTATAAGCTTCCATTATTACATCCTGTCTTGGAAGGTGATGGTATTTGTAAGCAGTATTATACCATGCATTGAACAAAGCTAGCGTGGATGGAAAAGGGATCTATGCCATTATCTTCACCATGGCCAAAATACAATAAAATACTCGTATGACAGAGCCACGGAGGGCACCAATGGGAACACCAATAGCAACCTCGTTGTATTTCTACTAATTATATCTAATATAACTGAGATGAACAGATGAATTGTACGTTTTAATGATCGATTTGTTCTCAATGGTATACCTGACAACTATGAGTAGGTATATATACGATCATTGAATACCTATACGACCTATCAGATGTCGAACTGTGACATAGCCAATACCTCAACCTCTGACATACCCGATACCTGCTATCTGACATACCTGATACCTGCTATCTGACATACCTGATACCTGCTATCTGACATACCCGATACCTGCTATCTGACATACCCAATGCTGTACTATGTATTTCAATATGGAGACTGTGTATCAAGTCATGTGAAGACGTGATAGTACAGGTCAACGTCGCCCGAGAGACATGCCGTGGGTAAAAGACAAATACTACATAGTTTCCAACGGTACCTATAGAGAGATGGTAAGATGCGCATGCCCAATCCATACACACATACACACACACACACAAACGTGTGCATCCAGTGTTCAGACAGCACAACTAGACTGCACACAACGTGCACATAGACACAAGTGTACGTGTAAACTGCACAGTGTTTCCCAGTACTCACCAAAGCAAGGCGTCCACGCATTCCCTACAGTCATCTCCTGTTCCACCGATCGAAGCTGGCTCGCTGAGAGTGGTCTGTGCTGATCACATGGAGACTTGCCGAGCCCGCCAGTAGCGTCCCGAGCGTTCGGCTAATTTTAGAACATATTCCCGAATAATTACACTGCTTCTTTCATTGTGTGTTCACAGCATGTGATCCGCATCAGCCCATACTATATGCGCTCTCCACCCGATATCCCCTATATAACCAGAACCAACAATAATCTATCAGACATGTTTACTGTCAGACACCTTCCTCCGGCATCATCTCCCAGGACATAAGTCAGACCAAATTTATATAGAGGTGCACCATATTGCAATATATATGATTGTATAGCCTGTTTGACACGCTTTCTATCTGAGGGTTGATGATGGTTGAAGGTGTCGCTGGGGTGAGTGGGTGGATGTGTAGCTGATGTCTGAGAACGTCCTGTCATCCGCTGTCTATCCTGCTTGTTTACAGTTCACGTGTCATGGTTTTAATGTGGTTTATGTATATCTATAATGGGAACAAAGTCTCAGGTCGTGTAGATTTGCCAGTACACTTCGGCCTAAAGACATGTATAGTGTGTAAAGACGTAGCTTCCAACGGGGATCATATAGACAGAGTAAAACGTTAGTACTACAGAGGATAGCAAGGGAAATATAGAGTTGGACAATTTTGATTAGTTTCCCGTGGACAACATGCACTCTTACAAAGCTCCTCACGACGACCGTGCAGACAGGGCAACACCAATACTGCATGTCAAGCGGGTAAGACTCCGGTGCTTCTGAGCTTCCCAAGGGAGACATACAGATGTGTAAAGACGGGCAATATCTGTGTGATTATATTGGTGTGGCGCTTCATTGAGCATACATGAAATATTAATTACTTAACTATTCTGATTTGTGAAGATGTTTTGTAACATTTCTGGAACAACCCTATCCACTTTGATGTTGGATTTAATTTTTGATTGCCAATTTCAAAGGATGCCCTTCGAGAACATTAATTAATAATATTTTGTTTGTAGAAGACTTACAAAATGTCATGAATATCCTAACAACGTTGGTAAAGTAACACTACGTATCCAGGATACGTCCTATTCATGGAGCAGGGACATATCCCGTAACTTGGATCCATGTGTATGACAGTGTTCTTCACCGGGAAGTATGTTCCACGTTGTCTGGCAGTGGTTCAGTGGCACTGATGTGGGAATCTTCCTCAAACTACTTATCATCTTCCAGCTATTCCAGTCTGCTGTGCTATCGTCCTGCCAGGGGTACTAGAACACGTCTATATGGCCTAGTTTTATAGCAGTAATCGTAATATGGATGTCGTTATCTACTCGTAATATTAACCAAATGAGCACCATGTTGAAGGTGTACTTTAACAGGACCGCTATGAAGCGAGGTACATTATCTACTCAGTGTCTGTACATCACAGCAAGGAAGGTGGTTAGGTGTCCGCTTAGGTGTCGATAATCAAAATAAATCAGGACACTCGTAGTGAAATTGTCCTACCAGGATCCTGTTGTTTAGTGTGTTAGGATCCTGCAACAGGACACCTAACATGTTTGCTGTGACGTGTCCTATAACAGGAACTGCATAAGCATGAGTTACGTCCTGGTGAGTTCGTATTGCCCAGGTACTACCACTTTACCACTTAACCTCACATGGAATAGATACACAGGAGAGTGTTCAATAACGTAAAGGCATATTATCACAAATACTAGCAGTTGACCTATATAGTTGACAAACAAATTACTATCTGAGACTATCTACGTTTTCTTTTTCCGCCAAAAAATTGTTATTAACTGATGTACTTATTCTCTAACACTCGAACGTTATCAAAAATGTCATATTTTATATGAATAAACAGAACGTAGTCCTAATTATCTTGTCTAGGGAACATCTAACTGTTAAATCGAATTCCCCACAATGTCGATCACCGAAATGGATTTTTGCGATATATAATTGATGATAAGTATCACAAATGAGTGTAGTTTGCATTTATTATTAAAATATATTGCTACGCGCTATTGAAATCTGTGATTTAAAGGTATGCGACAAAATATATATTTCACCCTTGATAAATAAATAAAATAAATAATTAAACTGTGTGTATATTTTAAGCGTCATCCGTTTTAGTATAGTTGTTATTAACCAAAGCATTAATAATGAATAAATATGAGCATACATGTATAATGAAAGCGGCAATTTACAAAAATATAGGCATCAATTGAACATAGAGTTAATGGTAGCAGGAAGGTGTGATTGGTGTGAATCTGTAGTCGTTATACATTGAGCACGAGCACCCATCGAACACAGACTGCGCCCGAGGGTAATTAGTGTATGATGCTATGCATGGGCACGTCACACTTTTACCAGTAATTACTGGTGGCCGGGCAGCGACTGGTGTGCCGGGGTTCTGTTGTAGTAGTGGCAGTTAGTACTGTGGCCACTGGACGGACGTGTCGTAGCTTGTCTCACGCACAGCCACGTACGCCATCATTACTGCGTGCCTCATCCGTGCAGGGGAAAAAACGCAAACAAAATCGGTCAATCGATAATAGGAGCTGGAGACATTTGAAGAAATGAAATAAGGACGTTCGTCCTTCCTCTATACACTGGGTGTGGACCCATTGTATCGACCCCTACCAGACTTTTAGACCAGGCCAATTGCTTATAAACTGTCATCATTAGACCTTTATACTGAGCGTTGAAGAGACTGTGAATAGGAAACTGTATACTGATCGCAAAACAATAGGGACTCGTCTGCCTCGATTTTGGTTTATTGGGGGAGAACATTCGCAATTATCGCTGCAAATGAGAGACATAACTAATATGTGGTATCTTGTTAAGCTAGTAGACTGGCTGTAGATCAGGACAACAGTTTTAACAGTTCTAACCTTAATCGTCATCACGATGAGGTCGGTTCTTGAAGGTTTGCTCTTTAACCGAGTTCATGCTACTTTCTATTGAAGTCAAAGCCTCGCACAACATCAGTGTTACCAAGTCGCTTAATAAATATAGAATCAGATAACCACTTATGTTAGATGCTATGTATAGAGAGAATATCACCACAGTGTGTTTTAATATAGTTGTTATCCTATGAGTTGATGAAAGTAACGTGCATGCGATGTTTTGCCGAGTATTGACGTTACTTTTATCAACGAGTGGGATAACAACGATATCAAAACTCTGGTGAGATTATGTTTATCATGCAGTCATACCTGTCATTTTAAACGAAAAATAGCCCTTTGAAAGGTTTTTACTGGGAAGTCAATAATAAGAGTATGTACATATGGCGATGACTTCACAATTATAGTAAGATTTTTGTCAGCAGTTGACCTTTTAAGTAACCTGACTGAATTGACCGATCGGGAGGTAGTAATTTTATCTACATGTATTTCCCCTCAAAGCCTCTATTATTGGGTGATATATTATTAATAATCAATACCGGCTCCCACTGGAAATAACGTCAGTAGGACAGCAATGTTATTCTACAGGTGATAAAAACGTTCGGCTTCACTGATTGGTCAAGACCTACTAATTTGCATAGTTATCCTACAGTTACTAAAGACTCTACCGACTTTCACCACGATCATAACAATGCTATGACGTCACAGTGCTAATGCACATCAGCTTGTTCACTGATATCATAGGGTATTAGGGACTGGATAACCGACTCCTGCTCATTTTCATAGACGATGTAGCAGAACGCACCTTTCTCACGCCAGTTTTCTGCTCTTCCGGTAAAGGGTAAACTGTTACAACATCACATAGGTATGACGTCGTATCTGCCGTTTACACTTTCCCCCAGAGATTAGCAAAGCTGTTTTGATCATGGTTAGACATTTTTTTGTGGGATGTTACGGTAAGAAAATTTTGTGTACGCATACTGTACCAAGAAACATTTATTGAAGATCAACTCCTCAATATCATATTGAAAAGTTCAAATGGAAACCGACTGTTCAGGTCTCGTTTGTCACAGCAAAATCACGAGAAAATAGGAGACGGTTATCTAGTCCCTTATAATCTATGTTGACATCCCAGTAATAACCTTTTAGACATGAGGTGCTATTTTTCTTCTTAAATGACGTAAGACTGATATTGGGTAATGAATAGAATCTCAACCTCGTGTCCATTGATATCAATGTTATCCTACGACTTGATAAAGTAAACAAAATCCAAGGCTTAAAATTGATATTGAAAAATACACTCGGTATGTGCTTCTCTGTATGTTTGCGTGAGTTTAATAAATATCTCATACTACTATACTACTAACAATGTTATGAACAACGTTATGAAGAATTCAGAATGTCTACATTATGTATATTGGTATCACGTGCAAAGAAAGTTAATCCATAAAAATATTGCTATGATATTGATTACGTAAATTCATCTCAGTAATATTTGAACATGTATTTATCATATATGAGATCCGTGGGAGAAATGCTAATGAGCAGGATTGTTCGATTGGTGGCATTGCTGGATGAGTATGTCGACACTATGGAGTCTCTTATAGATAAACGGTATCAAAGCATTCCTTCGAGAACGTAAGGTCGCAGTGTTTCAGCCGTTGTAGCAACTACTAGCTTGTTATTGCGTAAGGTGAATATCACGGAATACTAGTGTGTTCTATATGAAGTAACTGAGTCATTGTCGATGTGACTAGCGTGTTACTGTCTCAGTGAATGAGGTACTGTTTGCAGTAGTGTCCAGTTGGAGTTCAAAGGGCAGTAACTCTATTCACTCAATGCACAGTGTCTTCTTTAGGACACAGTTTCAGACCAGCCTACTGTACGTCATAAGCTAGAGGAGCGCAATCATAGCTAATGACTTATTATCCGGTAACTTCCACAATTACCTATTTCGCTCGCCTTAGGCTAGCTACTCATCGATAGTGCTACTATACACGCTTTGTGCGGCGTCCTTATTGATTGCGTTGATTGGTCAACAAATGAATCTGATTTTAACATTGAGCTATGTGGCCGTCCATAAGAGCCTTAGTTGCATGCATTTGTCCAGTTTGATGTGTGACAATATCCGGTCATTAGAGAAGGTCAAGTGGGGATGAGTATGAAGACCAGTAACTAGTCGGTGTATGGCTGTCGGCAGTGCATGGAACACGAGGGCCAACAGGTCAACTTCTAAACCTGATAAATGACTACCATAGCTATATATTGTTTATAGTCTATACTATAGCTACAGGAATGTCTGCTATAGAGAACAATACTGTATTGCGTAAAGTTGACGTCCCCTAGTAATAATAGTATTGTCGTTGGTGGATTTGATTGATTTCAGGAATACGAACATGAGGCTAGGTTGTACTTATATTATTTATGTTCAAGCAATTAACACCGCCACACCTAGGTGTGTGTTACTAACCAAGGTAAAGACATATTATATTGTCGTCTTTTCTAACAAGTAAATTCGAACAAGTACTACGCATGGCAACTGTTAACGTATACCATACAACATGCTACCTCACAATCAATATAACCCCAAAGATAGATTTTGCTCTCTACTCAACTAGCATATTCATTATGGCCAAGGATTCCACAAGACAATGTCTAATGGAAAGGGGGGTAACTCTGAGGCTCGTGTTACTGTCCCAACTTGCGGCATGTAACGTCATACAGATGATTTTACATCTCTCGTTTACACACCAAAAAAATACGTCTAGGGTCTATGTGCACGTTCACGCGTTCTTCACGAACACTTAGATGTAGTATGACAGCTTACTGAGAATAGCGTATTGCGTTATTGTAGTGTGCTACAATCAATGTTACGGTAGTCTATCTAGTCCATCCCTTCCAAGTTCGTCTTCGTGTTTGGAGCTTTCTCAAATCAGTGATCTATATTGCATCCACAAACATTTCCCTCACGCCAGTAGGAGAAAATCAATGGCAATTTGTGCATTCAACGCGCCTCTGTTTCAGTCTCACCCACCGTCTACCAGTGAAGTAGTCAATAGCTTTTATAACGTGAAAGCCTAAATCCAAGCTAAATATTTGATATAAATGTCGCTAATCAGTTGTTGATTGCATTTAGACAGGAATGCAAAAGCAAGGATTGGCAATTACAAGAAATTATTATCAGTCTTCGACAGCAAAGAAAATCGTAGATTACAGGCATCATGTTTAAGCCAGATAGCGATCAATGAAATCGACACTTTTAGTCAATTGGAATACGTACGTGTGTACACGTACACGTGTGTAGAATCATGCCATATACGATCAGTCAGTTAACGTATGTGCACGCCTTTAGTGGTACCTAGATTACAACACGCGTGCATGCAAAGCTACGTTTTCTCAAACCTTTAATCTAATAAAAAAAAAAAAGTAATTGTCTGTAGATAAGCTGTCTTACCGACATATTTAGCAAACAGGTTGTAACTTTACAACTTTATGTGGATATACGTGACTGTTATTAAGCTACGTTAGCTTTCGTCAATATTGTGTTACGCATCACTCCAACTGTAGTAAGGGTATATTGACATCGCTCACGCCTCGTTCATCAGCCAAACGTGTACAGAATATTTTGTCAAAACAGATGAATAACGTCAAAAATGAGTTCGTGCATACGATTGAGTGCAATGTTTAGAGATCATGCATGTGATGATTTCTTAGACCTCTAGCCTAGGCTCTACACCAGCACACATCTCACAAAACACACTTGTGTATGGAATCGGGTGACTGGAGTCGCGTTGTATTCAATTACGAATACAGATGTACATTGCGACTTACTGACGGGCGGCAGTATTTGGCCACGGCGCGGTGAATGGTGCGCACCGGAAGTTGACAGGTTTGTCGGCGGAAGCGTCCTGCTGGTAGATCAATGGCGGCTGATACTGGGTGACAGTGGTAGAGTATGTCAGGCAGTCAGTGAGGAGGTGTGGTATCCGTGTGGTAACCACCTAATACTAACCCTTCACCTTTGAGAATGTAGTGTAGTTTCCCGAGTATTTTGTGCTGCATTGCCTTTACTTACAAGAATGTATTGTAATAACTTGGATTTTAGTATTCTGAATTGATTTGAAAGTATTAAATTACCAATATGGGTAAATATAGGAAGATGGGATAAATTGCTTAGAAAAGAAAATCTAACTCACACAACCCAAGTTAAATGTTATTGTTTAATGTCAATAATAAATGTACATTTAACTACAAACAGTTGTAAATTCATGAAACATGCATTATTGCTTTGTGAATTGCACGCTTTGCTGTAGATCTCTTGTCACAAATTAATTAATATCATGAACATATTTGTACATGGGCCGTTGGCCTTTATAACAGAAAAAAAAAGCAAAATTAATATTATATTATTATAAATTGCAAAGTTTTCACAATGTGTTGTTCTATTTATAATTTCTTACTATGATGTTTGCACTATTTAGCGCCGGCCGATTGGATAAAACATAGACACGTGACAAAAGTTCAGACGATAATTGTTGCGTTCATACTTGTGTAAGCTTCACAAACAATTTCAACTTCCGTGTATAATGTTGCCGAAATTACTTTCATTGTAATGTCTGCATTGTTATTTTACGTCATGGGTGTCATCGACTACAATGGCATGTGACAGTGTAATCGGTTACATCAATGCATCATTTCAGTTTACGCTTAATTTCCTTTTGCCACAGGTTTTAATGACTAGATCTAATTCATTGCCATATAAGTGTATGCATGCTTACGTCCTCTAATAACTAACTGAATCCAAGGTGATCCCTGCTTCCAGTCTCCGCCAGTATCAGAACAATAATCATGCATCTTAATACCGGTATATAGAACATGGCTAGTGCCTCTCACGAACTCCTACCGTCAGGTTGTTTTAATAACTGTTCCTTCCTAATCATGTTTACGAAGCAAATGATCTACATAAAAAACGAAACGACTATCCGACGACCTCACTGAAAATGTGCGATTGAATGTGATAATGCGCGACTGTTTATTAAATTTTAATTTCTGTTAAAAATTAGTTCGTTAGAAATTATAAGAAGTAACTGTCATTGTATGGTTATTCACTGAAGTATGTGAACGATGTTAAAGTGTTAGTTAGCCTCGTGTGAGAACGTCGTCGGTAAACTATTAAATGAATAAAGTATCCAATTGAATATTCGTTTTTCATTACGTATAGCACTATTTGGAGACATTTCTTGAGATCTTGGTTCGTCATAACCGAGCATTATGTAGTAGATGAGTATATATGCGTAGACTAGTCAAGCATTTAGCTGTTAGAGACACGTGTTTACTGTTGTATTGCATAGCCAGGCTCATGATCGTCTTGACTGACCCCCATTTTGAAGACTGTTTGACACGTTTTGCCTCCCCTACCCTCGAGACTGTTAGGTACACGTGTTGACTCGTTCACTATTAACCACATCCAAACATCGATCTCCTATCCGCCAAAGTGGAGTTCTAACAAATTTCACTGCGTGAGTAAACAGCGCTCGGCTGGTTCTACACAACCCTTCCGGAGATGTTGTGGTCGTCTGCGCTGTGACTGTCGACGCCGTGGCTGGTCCAAGCGTAGTTACCGGGATGTCTGTGATGTCGTTGTGGCTACACAATGATAAATGATGACAGCGTCTGCACGCCTTTCTTGCAGTGGCACGCCGCAGCATTCCGGTGTGACGCCAATTGTCAAGATGACTAGAAGCCAATTAAGTGTGTTGAAGCGATCAGTTGCTCTTTTGTAACATCATATATGAGCACCCTTGATCGACAGATAGTCACGTGGAGAGGGCATCTCAATCAATACCTCGATCTATCGTCCAAACTGACATAGTCTAACACTGCCACACTGTACTGACTGCCATACTGCACCCACGCTGCCAAATTGCACTCAATGCATGAATTGACAGAAAACTACGCACAATATCAATAGACGATAGAACATCAGGCATAGGTTTGCACGACATATATAATAGGACATGACAACTCAAAGATTGGACGATATATAGAGAATCTCACCCGAGTGTATTTTGATATACCGGTAGTTACTATCCTACGAGTTGATAAAGGTAATGTAAATACGAGATGTTGCCGAGTATTTACGTTACTTTTATCAACAAGTAGGATAACAACTATATCAAAACTCGTGAGAGTGAGAGTCTATATGTTTCACCCAATGTCATTCTTAAGTAATTTAAGAAGAAAAATAGGACTTTAAACTTTCTTTACTGGGAAGTCAAAGGATAAGTTGATGTGCATTCGCACTGTGATGCCATAGCATTGTTATGATGCTGACGACATCACAATGGGTAATACAAAAAGAATCTCACCATTTATGTTTTTGCTATGTTGATAAAAGTAACGTAGATACGGAGATTTAATTAGTATTCACTTTACTTATATCAACGAGTAGGATAACAACGACATCAAAAGACACGAGAGTGAGATTCTATTTATCACCCAATGTCATTTTAAGTCTTTTAAGAGGACAAATAGCACTTTGTCATTGAAATGTTTTTACTGGAAAGGCAATGAATAAGCTGATGTGCATTTGCACTGTGACATCATAGCATTGTTAGGATGGCGATGACATCACGATGGTAAGCTGTTTGTCAGCAATTAGCTATTAACATAACATGACATGACCAATTAGAAACATTTGATTTAATATTTCGTAGGAGATATCAATTTTAACAACTGCGTAATATTATATCTCCACTCATTCACAGCCAGTATTGGGTGATAACTAGTATAGTATGACAGTCTGTAGTATTAACTTCAGCGATATGCATATTGGCAAGAATTGGGGTACTATATTTTACTCAAGAGTACATATACAGCAAAATAATATTTTATAAAGGTACAGGCATATGACCGACGCCGAGTGCCAGTACAAACTAATAGTGATGGCTGGGTACATCAGACATCGTATTAACGTCCTTGCTTTATTTAGAGCGGCAGTTGTTCGTGGAACTTTAGTCAACGTGCCATTATTTCGGATTCTCTCCCCACCACAAGCAGATAGGTATGTTGGAGCATCTGGTAATAGATATATTAGGCTGTAGTGGTACCCGAAACTTTACCTAAGAAATCAACCAGACGGTTGATCCGTGCTTGCTTATCTCTTTGTCATTTATTTGTTTTTCTCTCTATCTCGTTCCATCTATCTCGCTCTTTCTCTATTTCTCTCTGTCTCTGTCACACACACGAACACGAACACGAAAACAATGTAAATAACAAACGAGCAATTGGAAGCTAGTTAGTTTTGTATTTTGACTCATAGGTGATATACAGTAGTAGAGATGGGTGCGATAGAGAGGATATATACGGTAGTATGATATATAGATGAGAAATTCAGTTACGATGATACAAACAGTGCAATAGGGGCAAGAAAGATGATGTTGCAAGAGATAGGGCAAGAGATAGGGCAAGAGTCGTATAGAGATCAATGCAGAGGAAGGCGGAAT
Source organism: Lepetodrilus ovalis (assembly GCA_032361185.1). Taxonomy (NCBI): domain Eukaryota; kingdom Metazoa; phylum Mollusca; class Gastropoda; order Lepetellida; family Lepetodrilidae; genus Lepetodrilus; species Lepetodrilus ovalis. The sequence goes on along the minus strand of JAUTBQ010209565.1, from coordinate 8,035 downwards.
ACTGTTTATAAGACATTACCGGTGATGGTCTTTCCTCTAGATGGCGGTACTGATCAGCGAGAAGTTTCTATGATCATGAAGACTCATGTTGGGATATATTAATGTCATACTAATCGCAGTTGTTTGACAATACTATCATACACTACATCGCGTGTGTCTCCCTGGTGCGTGCTTCGCTTCCCTTCTTGAAGAAAAGAGATGACGCATGCGCAGAAGTAAGCACTTGGTGGTGAGCAAGACAGTTCATTGATCGAGTGTAAAGCCTGACCGCGCTGCCGTGGATAGCCCGCACAGAATCTAGCAGGCTCTGTCTCTCCATCCACAACACGGTAAGCCTTTTTATCTATAATCCAACATCTTGACCCTACTTCCGCTGTAAAGCAAACCCTCCACAGGTCCCCGTACAGTGAGGTTATCCTGATCTGGACTCGGTTCGGACCATAGAAGCACCTGCTGAAGGGCGGATCCTGATTCCGCAGGTCGGTAATTCCCAACAATCTACGTTTAATGTGCAGAGTTCCCCGCCGATTACAGGCCAAATCCATTTAGTATGTCACCTAACCTAGATCCAGAAATCCATGAATATATTACAGTTGTCAGAGAAAATCGAAACATGTGTTAGATGAAGACTCCAGTGATGCATGCAGAGTGCACATACAGTCCCTAGTGATCGTGTCCTCACCCCTCACGCTCATCTAAGTGTGTAGTCACCACCACGTTGTAAATAGACTCACACGATGTTTTTCTGTCGTGTCTTTACGATTCTGACTAATGGTCATTCATCCACCGAATGTTATAACGAAAACAGGGTATTTGTATCTGTCATTCCATTATATTATGTCTGCCACTATTATCTCCCTGTCCATTTCCGGTTCACATATGTCTGCCAAGACTACTAGTATCTTCACACCAATTCCCGGTACGGTTTTGTCTATCACCACTATCTCCCTTGGATATGGGTATGTCTGCCACGCCTATTTCCCGGTATAGTCATCTCCATATATCTATCTATCTATCCATGCAACGTACTCATGTCTGCCGAACAATCTCCTTACTGGCTAACGTTCATGTTTGGTTTGCATCAGCTGGACACGTTTGGCTGTAAATCTATAATACAGTACTACTTGGCACGGGTAACCAAAATACAGGTTTTAAATCATAGACTTTGTCTTGTACAGAAGCTGTCAGAAAAAATAACATTGATGGAATCACATAGTGTATGTTTTAGTATTGTTATCTAAGTCTGTACATACTGCGAGTGTATTCCCACTATGGTTGAAGTTTGTATTGTGTCCAGTGTGCTTGTTGCTCAAATCCATCGCTTCGGCTAGTAATTAATTCGCTTGTTTTCTGGGTGTTTTTGTGGAATAATAATCTGCGAGTTTCTAGGATTCGTTCCTGCCGTCCCAATGGTCTAAGTAATAATATTACCATGCTTACCAATAGAGAATGAGTAGTCATTTGGCAACTGACGTTATCTATATAGCTGTGAAAATGACATCTTGTTTAATTGAATGTACTACGATTGGTTGACATATTTTTGTCCTATTGTTGTTATTACTATCTTATATATGTATACATTAAAATGTATGTATGCATTTTAAAGGTATGTACATCATGGTGATTAATGTGAAGGTATTCATTCACATTGTTGTATATACCATGAAGGAATTCCCATTCTACCCTTATTGTATTGGTCTTTCCAATCAGATATTGTATTATGAGTGTATTCCTATCGTAATATAATACGCCACTGGCACTCTGATGCATGCCGTTATGACACTGGCACCCTGGTACATACTGTTAGTGTACTGGCACCCTGGTACATACTGTTAGTGTACTGGCACTCTGATGCATACTGTTAGTGTACTGACACTCTGATACATACTATTATGACACTGGCACTCTGATACATACTGTTAGTATACTGGAACACTGGTACATAGTGCACATATAGTACGACTTTGTTACATAACGTGATGGTATTGTTCATATGTGCCTAATCGCCAGTGAACAAAATACCCCGACCGGAGACTTTCTAAGACAATGCTTAGCTTAGCTAAAGTATAAATTAAATGCAAACTACTTGTCAATATGGAAATACGTTTGCTTAGTAGACGTTCATGGAATGAATAAACAACTCATCACCACTGCACTATCCTACCATACCGGTAAGGTGCAAGACATACTACATGTCTATAAACATATACATGCACACACATGCATGGCCCAATAATAGACTAGGTGTTACATACATGACGCAAAGTTGCGCTGGATGTTACATACATGACCCAAAGCTATAGTGGGTGTTACATACATGACACAACGCAATAGTGGGTGTTACATACATGACACAAATCTATAGTGGGTGTTACATATATGACACAAAGCTATACTGGGTGTTACATACATGACACAAAGCTATAGTGGGTGTTACATACATGACACAAAGCTATAGTGGGTGTTGTTACATACATGACACCACGCTATAGTAGTGTTACATATATGACCCAAAGTTGTACTCGGTGTTAAATACATGCCACAAAGATGTGTTGGGTGTTACAAACATGACCCAACATTGTACTCAGTGTCGCAGACATAAGTTGTGCTGGCTGTTACAGACATGACCCAACGTTATGCTGGGTGTTACATACATGACCCAAAGCTATACCGAGTGTTACATACATGACCCAAAGCTATGTAGGGTGTTACAGACATGGTCCAATACTGTTCTGTGTGTTACATACATGACCCAAATAACAGACATGATCCAACATTGCCTCTAGAGTTTCAGACAGGCTTCAATACTATGCCGGATGCTACAGACATGGCCATACATTATTAGGTGAAACACGCCGCCTATATGTTTCCATGTGACATCAAATCGAACTAGATGTTCCAAGTTCGTGTAGTCTGCGTGTGTTGTCTATGTTCAGTACCCAGGCAGTCGGTGACATGGTGACGGCAGTACATGTACACGTACAGACACTCTGCCAGGCGTGGTAGTCCCCCTTACCTTCCTGTAGCTGAGCTAACAGAACAGAGCATCGTGTAAACCTCCACTATTGTAATCTCAATGACTATAGATGCGATCAATCAATGTACATGTTCTGCCATTAGTAATTGCATTCTGTGCGTGTTCATGATGGTGACTCCATATGATTTGAGATAACAAATAGTGTCTGTTGTTATAGCAATACAGCTCTGTGTTGAAGCTGGTGAGGGCTGGTGTCGTATGTCACGTTGGTGGCTGTCGTGTTGGTGGTTGTCGTGGTCCCATCCAGAATACTTGGAGGATTGAATGAAAACGCGGTGAGTGTACACGTGACCAAATGTGGGGAACATATCTGTGGAGATGATCACAGGTTATAACTATTTTGACATGTCACAGCTTGTGAATTATAATCTGTATTAATGAGCCTTACTGAAGTGGCAAACTTGAAATATATATCAGTGGTCAAAATATTTGATTCCAGATTATGTACATGTTTAACTAGAACCTGGCAGTATGGCAGTCCATACTCGTAGTTACAATACTCCTTTCATGTTTCTTTCAAAAGCAGAAGCATTGAACTGCTGGACATACTTCATCTGTACACGTCGATAATTGAAATGCACTTTCAAGTCCATTGAATAATTTACGACATTGTTATGTTAAGATGTCCTCATATATAAACCGTTCAAATTCATAATTCACTAATTGGCTGATATGTGGAACTTTATTGGAATTATGGTTTCAGGATATTGTAATGAAATATTCATTGTTCTGATTAGTTAAGACAATTATACTATTCATGCTGTATTGACTATTGTAAAATTACAGTGGTAATATTATATGTACATCCCTAATCATAAATATTATTTTGATATTATAATAATAAATCTATACCTTGTATGTTCCACCATGCAAAGCATGATCGTTACAGTATCATCCCGACCAGTAGTTGAGTATGCTTTATTGACTCCCAGTGAGTATGCAACCAAACATGTCATTTGCCAGTAGTCGGGCACCAGCAGAGGGTATATTTCATAGTGCAGAAGAAGCACGGGGTGGGTCCAATGTCAATGTATGCAGTATGATAATGTTTGAAAGTCTATATCCTACTACTGTATTCACAAAACATACAATCTGACACATTTAGAATTCTCACCAACTACACCATGGATGCTAACTAAGCCATCCCGATCTCTTCTCTGTAGGATGTTTTGTAGGAAGTTCTGTGTAGGCTGTTCTGTGTAGGATGTTCTGTGTAGGCTGCTCTGTGTAGGCTGTTCTCTGTAGGCTGTTCTGTGTAGGTTGCTCTGTGTAGGCTGTTCTCTGTAGGCTGTTCTGTGTAGGCTGTTCTGTGTAGGCTATTCTCTGTAGGCTGTTCTCTGTAGGCAGTTCTCTGTAGGCTGTTCTCTATAACCCAAGTGAGTAACACACTAATGATCCCCTATTGTACGTTTCGTTGAACGCACTCTTCCGTTATACAAACATCAATCATCGCTTGTTCAAACTCCTGGCACTAGCTACATTAGTATATCATGTCTCCGTTATAAGGACATTAATCACATCTTGTTCAAACGTACACCGCCAGATACATTAGAATAGTAAAGCATCCCACGGAGTAGGTGCTACTTAATACTATATTACCCTTCGTTTTCCAAGTATTATTTTCTGTGTTGTGAGTCCAGTCGATACATGTCATCACAAACGCCACTTATTACCTGCATTTTGGAGGAACCGGTAATTACCCAGTCGATAAAGTCCATATATCGAGGACCGCACAACTACCGGCATCCAAGTTATTGTTGGTAATTTCCTGCTGAACCAGAGTTAGTGCTCCCAGCAAGTTAGGAAACAGAATATGAATCACGTGATGTGGCCTGAGCACTTTGTCTTGTAGCTATGTTCAGACCAGACATAAATTCAAGACATCTGCAGATATATCTTCTCCAGCGATACATAGTTTAGCTATTGACAAATGGACGTAGAAAACGCAGAGACTCTTTACATGGTATTCACCATAGAAGTGATACGATAGAGGTCTGTATTATATCGTATAAATGTTTACTATATTAATCCGGTCCATGATTGTCCATGCTGTACCAATATAAGCACCGCTTTCGAATGACCTTTTCTTTACACTGGGTTCTCATAATAAATGCACTCTTTCAATTAGTGTCATCTATTTCTATTTCAATTATCCTATCTTCGTCTGACATCACATTGGTATGGGAGTCTTCTGTCTCGATTTGCCTCTTTGCTATATAATATGGACACCCACCTCGACATTCCTGACGTCTGTGTAGTGTTGTATCCCTCTGCAGTGTTGTGCCCCTATGTAGTGTTTTACCCCTCTGTAGTGTTTTACCCCTCTGTAGCTCTCGACTTCCATCGGGTACAGCTGTTGTGGCCAGTCTCCTCCTGTTCGTTCACTTCTGTATCTAGACATCTGTGGAATCTACGTACTGTGGTTAGCCTTCTTGACCAATCGTAACTGCATACTCATCTTGGCTTCCATCGCTTATTTACTGTAGGCGGCTATTTAGACTTCCAATATGTCTATGTGCTCCTCGACTTCCATCGGGTATTGCTGCTGTGGTCACCCTTCTCAGGATCATTCGCTTCTCTGTACCGTGGGCAGCTATTTCAACTTCCCACTCTCACATATATATTTATATTGCATTTTTGTCTTTGACACTTTCTTAGACTTGACGATATGTAATGTATTTAGTTTGTCTAGAGTGCAATTAGCCTAACGTCCTTGCACACTCCGCCTAATAAATATTCCAAAAGGTTGGCCGGTTCAGATGAGATATTGGAGTATTCCTGGATCTGCTGTCTAAGATAATAATGAATTGCTCCAGTGACTGCACAGAGAATTCCAACTACATCCTTACCAGCATCAACACAGCTCTATTTGCCCGTCATCTCAGCCAATAGCGTCCGTTACATGACATAGCCACTGTTACCTTGCACCTCACTCTGACCTCTCCGTACTCATTCCCCGTCAGTCGCCCTTATGTAGACATACTCCCTCGACACACACCTATCCACCACCACCACCTCCCCCACCCACTCCCTCCTACGTTTTTGTCTTCACCAACTCCCTGACCATCTAGTGCATGCTGTTGAACTCTGTAATTGCGCCACATGCCGTATTCTTAGGTAAGTGTCAGATACGTGCGGTAGGTACACACACATATATTGTTCAATCCCATGCATGACGGCTGTTTCGCCCACATGGTCATCACCAATGCAAGATATTTAGGAAACGGCCGAAACATCCGTCCGGCTGTCCCCTCCCTCATACAGACACGAGATTCGTCCTGGTCTGTCCAGAGACTACTCCTCGTTCAGTGGCGATCAATGTGAGGTAAATAATGTAAGCAGAAGTAATAATCCTCATGTGGTTATCACAGATTGCATCAGGTAGCTGTCTACAGTTAACACCATGCGTGGGTCTACTGATAGCATCAGATAGCAACATCGTGTGGTTAGTATCACATGGGTCTAAAATTAATAGTCCATTAATGTAGAGTAATATCATTTAAGGCCACAATTAATATCACATGAGTCTACAGTTACCAACACTTGAGTCTATAGTTATAAACACATGAATATACAATTTCCATCACATGATTCTACAAATACCATTGCATGAGGCAACAGTTACCATCACACGAGTCTACAATTTCCATCGTATGAATCTACAGTTACCATCACACGAGTCTACAATTACCATCGTATGAGTCTACCATTGAGATTACATCTATAATTAACTACCATCACATGAATATATGAATTGTTATATGAATATACAGTTACCTTCTACAGTGCCACGCTTGTGGTATGGAAAAGAAATTCATCAATGTAAAGAAACATTTATTTAAAATACAAACCAGGTCCAAGAGACACCACGTACATACAATTTAAGAACGTGTTAAAAGTGATTGTATAATAATAATAATAATAATAATAATAATAATAATAATATGCATTTATGTATCACCGCATACACTTGACAGTGTGAAGAAATGCATTTTCTGTTTTAAAAGAGGGAGAAGTAGAATGCAAAAAAAGCTTGATTAATATATTTGAGAGCGGTCGAGTACTAATCACACCGGATCATGGTGGTAGATCTTGAAAAGATTGGTCTTGAGAGCTGCTTTGAAGGCTATGTGTGTTTCTGCGGGCTTGATCTTTTCTCGTAGGCTGTTCCATTTCTTTGAAGCAGGATGTGTAAATGTTCTCTGTCTATAGTCAACTGATACTACTCTTAGAATAGAGAAAAGCTGCTTGTTTTCATATCTGAGTGTACGAGATGGTGTGTACATTTCTAGGAGATCTGACCGCTAGGCTCGCGCTTGGTCATGGTAACATTTGTTAGTATGACACCTATCCACACATGCACACACACGCATACACGCGCACATGCCCACACAAATCTAAACAGTGAACAGTACATGAGGCTGCAGCTATACATGACAGTCTATATGAACAGGCGCAGGTACCAGGATCTGTAAGGTTTGTAGACCTTGTAAATAACTGCAAGAAGATCCGTGTTTAGTTTGGTCATCAGGAAGTAGTTCTTGGATACCCGCCTTGTTGAAAGATCTGTGGTGCGCTATACTCTGGGAAGTTTATATCTTACAGCAGAGTGCCAAGCCCTGCTCCATGTTCGCAAACACTTCAGTAATTGCCTAGGTTCTCATCCTCACTATGTTTGATGGATGGATTGATTAATTGATTGGTTGATTTGTTGGTGTCCAGACGGAATATAAATACTACTATTTCAGCTTTATTATTACAATGTCATACGATGATACCAGTCCTGTTTGGTCACTAATGCACAGTATCTACCCGCTCATTTACTACCAAGCAGGGCGGGATGTAGCGCAGTGGTAGATAGTTCAAATCCCGCCCCACGGGCCCACAGGGGCCCGGCATCAATTTCGCAGAAGTTGCAATACTGACGCGATATTGGTAGGATGCAATGTCTGTAGAGTGGCACTACAGTTATCATCCTTGGTCTGTCAGTACCAGCCG
>JAUTBQ010209454.1:0-21670 GCA_032361185.1 Lepetodrilus ovalis | reverse complement strand
TAGCCTCCCTTGCACTGCCGACAGCGATTCAATGGTACCATTCTCATTAAAATCAGATATGAACTCACACCGATATTTGGACAAAGACTGTCCAATATATTCAAAGAGCAAAACTTGAAATCTGACTGTAATTAGATTGCACTAGTTGTGGGTTTTTTTTGTAATGGGATTTAGAGTCGCTTTCTAGAATCTTTCATTGACATCACGAATTGTCAGTTTAGGGCAGGAGGAAACCCGCAACATCCGTAGTGTTGAATGTTGCAATAAACCTGCGAGCACCGGCTGGTACTGACAGACCAAGGATCCTATCTATATTGCAACTCTACAGACAGTGCATCCTATCAATATCGCATCAGAAATGTACTGAGTAAACTGAGATTGATTGCGGGAATATTTCACCCATGTATAGTAATAGGTCATAGGTCACACATGCTATCTATCCAACATGGCCACCATTTTAAAAGTTGTTTGAAATGCTGAGAAGGTCCTCAAGTTGTCTCTCTCTCTCTTTTCATGGTGGTTACTACAACTACTGAGGCGCATTCTACATTTCGCTACAGCATTATGTAGCGCTACGGAAGCCGTTCAGTCAGCAATATATACAATATGTATGAACTACTTTTCATATTGGTCTGTACCGCATATTATTTGTAGGAAAAGTAGTGTAGTAAATGAAGCAAATGTATTGCAGCTTGAACCCACCCCTGGAATCAGTACCATAAATACAGTGTCCCCTCGATATAATGCTGAAGTTGGGGTCCATGACATAACCCCAGCGTTATAGTACCCGCCTTATACGATATTACAGGGAACTAACGAAAAAAAATGGTATCCACGTCTGGCCCCACATAATAACCGAATCCTTGGTGCATCGGACGTGTTATATCGAGGGGGCACTGTAGTATTAAATACCATGTAGTGCATAATTTCACAAAGCTCTCGTATCTACTACCATAGCACCCTCGTTGCAATCGAATATGGAAATGGTACACATACGAGATAGCTAGTCTCATAGTGAATAAAGAGAGGTAAAACTTTTGAGAATCCTTGCTTGTAATCAAAATGCTAATCGCTAATTACATACTGTTCATATGTATTATGTATTGAAATCACTAAAGAGTGTATCACCATGGAAAGAGAAGAAAAAACAGCTGGGACACATTTCAGGTAAAAACTGGCCAGTATTGAAAGAGTTAATGATGACAGCGATAACAGTAACCATTACATAACCAATCAGTTATTTGTAATGGTCTATCTGGCAATACATACCATACGCAATCACTTCACGAAAGTCGGGAGGCCTTGGTATAGTGTCTATAAATAATTCTACAAGTCATGTTCTAAAGCAAGGGGTACAAACATTATAGTCCCATAAAGGTTACGAAAATGTGTTGTTGTTTTTTTAATACAATTTCTTGGTCAACTAAACATTTGCATAGGCTGTTGTGAAATCGTATTCAAAAACATAACCTCAGGATATGATTTTGAATGAAAAGGGAAGTTGGATACCATACAATACTATACTATACTTTTACCATCTCTGATTAGTTTCAACTATCTGTTATACCGCATGGCCATAATTCACATTTTGTACATCCATACTTTGCTAGGAAATCGTAAAACCAATCAATTCAAACACCCAGGAACAGAGCAGTGTTGTTGACAATTAATCATAAAAACAATATCTTAAACTTACAGCTACCTTATGCATTCATATACAATCTGGCAAAACCTATACATGATATTGGATACTAATGCTATCACACACGTAGCATGGGAAGTAACTCACATCGGATTCATGCACACTTGAATATAATGAGTGAATTGTTGCGTAAAGTTGCTACGGGAATCTTTCACCCATGTGACAACCGAGAACACAAAAACAAGTTGATGGGTCGTCACAGCTATACCTTCTGTACTTGTACATGAAAACAAAATCAGAATGAAAAATAAATTTGACTCTTTGGCTCGCCACTGACAGTAGTTTGACTGAGGGAGGATCGATTCAATGTCTTGCGTCCCTGCGGGAATATTTCACCTATACGCAACGACAGGGAGGATGTAGGGTGGTAATGGAGTGAGGGAATGGATGGCGGTGAACTATTTTATACGCACCATCATCATCGACGATGGTGATCCGGGAGACACTGGGATCCCCAAGTCCGCTCTGACCCTGGGGGTTCTTAAGGATGATGTAGAAGTCAACGTCAGCCTCGTACTGGTTGTCGTTGGTTATCTGGACTATGAAAGACTTGCGGTATTCATTTTCCTTAAATACCTGAGGAAAGGAAAATTATAAAAAATGAAGATAATTTATTATTAAATTGCCAGGTAATTAATAAGGAGAATAAAAGAGAGCTGAGAGTTATTGTTTTGTTGTAGTGTGAATCTTTCATCTATATGTGATGATGGACAATGAAAGACGTCAGTATTCAATTTCTTTAATTATTTTCAACGTCGCTGCACACATTCTTTCTAGCATTATACAAAAACTGGGAAATGGTACATGGTACAAGTGAGAACACCAGGGTTAACTACTGCCATCATGCCTCGCTATCAACTCTATATTATGACTGGAAACAGTCTGGTTTCGAGAGTAAGTTCAATATACGCACCAAGGTACCGCTGTTGTATGTATAATCCTTCCCAGCCTTGGCGGACCCTTCCCTAGTCTCGAAGTCGACGGACACCACTCCTATATGTATGGAGGGCTCCGTGTCCTTCAACACCGGCACGCCTACGCTGGTCGCGCTACCGTTCTTGAAGACAACCTTGTCTTGACTCTGTGAAGGATGGAAGTCATTTCTGTTTAATAGTACGGCTGGGGAAAGGTGGTAAAAGGAGGAGAGCGGATGGAAGGGTTGTGAGGGTTGGAGGGTTGTGAGGGTTGGAGGGTTGTGAGAGGGTTGGAGGGTTGTGAGGGTTGGAGGGTTGTGAGGGTTGGAGAGTTGGAGGGTTGAGAGGGGAATAAAACATAGAAGACAGTATCAGCAGGCTGGGAGCCTCACATCACAGTTCATTTGGGAAATCCTATAACAATTGAGCATGATCATTCAAAAGCAATATTTTATTTTTCCTTTTGAAATTTTGAGCAGCTTTAAAACCTCTCCCTTCTGTATTAAGCACAGACACGGCTCTTTAGAGCATGTCTGGTTGGCTCCAGCACGAAGAGGGTTAAGATTCTTTCACATTATCACAGCAGCAAGTGACAAAGATGATAACTGATTAGTATGTATAGTAACTTCGCCATGTTGTCATCTCTATATATACTGCTCTCCTTTACAAAGAAATATTCATGGAGTCAAACTTGGTGTAGCACGATTCTATCCCCCTCTTCAAAAGACATTATTTTCCATCTTAATTGTGGCTACATGTCAAGAACTTAATACTCACAACAACGTCAGCCATTCCTTTAGGCCTGAAATGAAATAAAGGTTAATAAAATCAAGTACAAAATTGCTGATCAATACAAACATCAACTCACAATACATGTATTCACTTTACCAGATCAATATTACACAATCTAAAGTTCTGTAAAGATATTCATAGAGATACACAAGTACGTCAATGCTATTTCATAAAAGTATAATCATACATTATTAACACCATCAACAGTTAGCAAATATTTTACAGGTGCTTCCAAAAGACATGATCAAAGAGTTACCTCCCTTCACAAACAATTCTAAAAATCACATTTCTTGATGTACAAGCTCATTTGACAATATATTCAGGACCTTTGCGATTGTGTTTTACAATATTACATTAACATAAAATAATTAATACAATTGCGCATACCTCATTTGAGATCACACTCATACTTACGGGACTTGTCTGTGAAAGAGAACATCAATCTCCAACTTGCCAGCACTTTCTAAAACCGCATAGCGATCAGACGCAAATGTAAACTTCCCTGCCAACTCGCCTGTAAGTAAACAATTTCAAAGTTTCTTTAACACACTTCAAAGCTGGAAGCAACTAGGAATGCCTCATAAAGCAGCAACTTAGGTTATTCCTGCTGGGAAGAGGCTCGTGGTTGATTTATTTATTGTTTTACATCCTACAGGAATATTTCATCCATATGCAATGAAGAGCCTCACGGAAAAGGATATTAAAAGAAAATTCAAATTCAATAAGACGATACTATATATTTTTTTTTAATTATTCATTAACAATTACTTGTAATTGATGCAAAGATGTCAAAGTTACTAAACCAGTAAAAGCTTTATTTTAATTTTGTGTGGACCAGGACAAATCTTGCCATGATAAATTTGTGTGTACATATAGTGTCCCCTCGATATAACGCTGAATTTGGGGTCCATGACAAATCCCCCGCCTTATAGTACCCGCTTTATACGATAGTACAGGTAAATAACAAAAATAAAAATGGGATCCACATCTGACCCCGCCTTGTATCCGAATCCGCTGTTATCGAACAGTGCTATATCGAGGGGACACTGTACAACAAATATACGTAGAACGTTCATGTTGAAAAAGAAATAGTATTATTCTTTATTGAAGGTACTTTTAAGATTATTGTGAATAATGTGTGTGTGTGTAGTAGCAGGAATCTTTGACCCACAGGGTCTACGCGATCACCATCATAATAAAAATACAAGACAAAAACAATTGCACGATGTTTTATGATAACCAAGCCCTATATGGCGACGCCACCTACCATCGGGCGACTTGCCCTGTTTGACGGCATCATTCAGGGTCTTCACCTTGGTGACCACATCGGCCAGTCGTGGGTGGTGTACCATCTGGTGGGGACGCAGCTTCCGCCCGCCCATCATGGCACTCACCGCCGCGTGCCGAAACCTGACGAGACAACCAGTTACCCGATGAAGCACGTGTCTTGGAAACTATAAACAACTTGCCACTAATGACTATTGAAAACCAGCTACAATTTGTGATATTCTGATGTTAGGTGTGCGTTCTGCTACAGATAATGTAAAAATGTGTATTGGACAGTGTGTGAAAGATATAAAAAAAAAATATCCCTCAGCTACATGTTGTTAGTATTTGCATTATGGTAATTGTAGCAGAAACGTGTATTAGCTTCCAGGAAGCGTAGTGCCAAAATCTATGTTAAGAGGTATGAGTGTAGCATTTGGCCACCATTAGTGGACATAGAAATGTTGCTTGTGATATTTCCCTCCCAAGTGTCAAGTGTCCATGCAATTTTCCTCTACAAGCTGAAATCAGCCCCTACTGGCGATTGTTCCATCATATGGACTACCAACTTCAACAACAAACAGGTTTCACCACTGGTACAATAGCAATAATCGAGCAAAGCACAGTATCGACACATACACAGTTGTTTGGTGCCACAACATTCAACATTAACAGAGTAAAGATGTGCAAAAATAACTAAAAATATTACATTAAACATTTATTTTTGTTTTCCCCCTAATTATTAACCTTCTCCCTACTGGCGGCAATCACATATGCCCAAAAGAGTTGTGGCTGTGTTTAACCCAGCAGGGAGTTGTACATACAACATTTACCAGCAAAAAGTTGTTGCCTCGTCACAACACAACTAATCCGCAACTGAAGTATTCAAACAAAAGCATTCTTGAAAGCACTATTGAATCTAGCGGACTGTACAACTCACTATATCAGTAGACATTACTAACAATTTCTCGAAAATAATTTCCCTGATAAAAGTATATGCATATTGCAAGAAATTAAATCTGACTTAGTTAATGATAGATCGAACTATCGATATATTGCGATGGCAAGTGCTCCGATAGCAATGCATCGATAGTGTTTTGGTCTATCGATAGTTGTCCTATCGATAGTAACAATAGTTAACTCGCTGTTCTAATTTGACCATAGTTACAATATTACAAAGGTAAATTGTATTTGCCCTACTAAAAAAATCTTAATGTTCAAAATGTACATAAATAGATGTTTAGATATATGTATAAGGCACTCAATAAATTGCACTAGATACTTACAATAAAAAAAAAGAAGTAACTATTGGAATAGCATCGCAATAGTTGCATGACTATGACAATACTATTGCAATAGTGTATCAGTTATTCCTATGAAAGGGACTCGAACAGAATATGAAGAGTGGGGGCAAAAATAGATTGACATTACCTACGTCAGTTATTATCAGCGTTCAAAATTAACGCTGGTCCGCTGGCCCGGCCATTTCTCCCAATGCTAAAGGTATCCTAAGGGCCAGTAGAAATTTGTGTTTTTAGTAAACATTTGTTATTTGTATCATTATTCGAGCCAGTAAGTTTCCAGCGGTAATTTCGAACACTGGTTATTATTATATAACATATACATGTAATTCTAGATATGTTTCCAAAATTCCATGCTTTTGCACAACAAATTTCCAACAAAACCATCAAAACAAACTGCATATTTCTTTTTGATGATACGCTGTAAACTTTCTGTAGTTGTCACATGCGAAAAGCTCTTCATCACATGGTTTGCATGCCAACATTAACAATAGTAGTCGGTGTAAATATAAATAAATAAATCTGATTGGTCCACGTAACCCAAAAGCATTTTGTTCATACCTCGATGAACAAAATGTTTGTAGGCCACTCCCACTAAACGTCAATTGGGAAATATTGTTATGCTGTGTTTGGAAGTTGATGAAAAATGTTTTTGTAATTTATTATTAAGGATTGACAGGCATTTTGTTTACGTTCATTGAGGTAAAAACGCAACAAAAAAAAATGTGTAAACTTTTGCATTAACTGCTTAGCAGTTTCATACAGTTTGCATCGGTTTTATTGTTCATACCTCGATGAATATAAAATAAATGAGTCAATCCTTACAGAAACCTAGTGGGAAAGAGCTGAATGATAAAATAAAATATCATAATGGAGAACATTTTCTTAAGGTGCAATATCTACTCATCTTTGTGTTTTTCTTACAAATGGAAGATTTTGTTCGAGTCTCTTTAAAAGTAAAGGAAATCTCAGTGCAATGGAAAAACACCTCACCATGTCTACAGCTGTATCATATAATCAAACACTTTTTAACCCTCTCCCTGCTGGAGTAGACAGACACTGCTCTTAAGGCATCACTGGTTGCCTGCAGTATGGAGAGGGTTAAGCTATCTACAGAGGATGAGCAACACGTAGACTAGACTGTAATCTCCACTGTTGAAGAGCTTGATATATACATTGAAGAATGAACAGACCATAAAGTTGATTTGTTTATTATGCTAGATTTAATCCGGAAACAAGCGTATTTTTTTATATATAAAACAGGCTTAATGATGTGCTTTAATACTGCTCTGTTTTGATAATAACCTATGCAGAACATCACTTAGTTTATTGTTTGTCGAGAGATAAATAAGACGTGAAAGTTAATATAGCCTTTCGTGATTGATGTTAGTGCTTTGAAAATACTTCCTCTCATAGATTCATATGAATATCACGATGAAAACACCACAATAAAAAGAATGTATATTTGTGAGGAAAGTGAATGATATGTTGCCATCTCGTTACTGTTTTTTTTTTTTTTTATACCTCCACCAGAAATTCATATTTTACAGGAACTTTTGAACATTGCTTATCTGAAATACCTCTCGATTGGTCTCAGAGGCCGTAGCTCGTCAACGTCGTAACATGTTTCACACTGTCGTCTGTAGATTCAAACCAAACAAACAGGTAACGGCTCAGCAAACGTCCCGTTACATTAACACCTGTCGACAGCATGTTATTGCAATATCTTTCTTATTCCTATTCATCTGCACGTTACAGATAAACAATACTACATTAAAAGAAACGTTTCGTTTTACACAATCAATCGCCACCTCATTTTTTATCGTTAAGCAGGTATTAATTTTGACTTGAACATGTGCAAGGTACTACATTGAGGTGTTTGCTACATTGACAACAGATAGAGATATACAAACAGGCTTAATATTCATTTTTTTACATTATACAAAATATGTATTTACATCAAAATAGCATCTATTTAACATGTATTTATTTATTAGTACTCTTTTAAGTTGAAAGCAATCAATAATAAATGGGTATGGAAGGTGTAAATATAGATATGGGATGTGGCAGGAATGTTAAAAATAATAATAAACAACTTAAATAATAATAGATTTACGAAGCGCCGTTACCCAGTGAAGAATATTGCTTACAGGTGCCAACAGGATTCTTTTACATGATAATAATTATAAATAGCGATAAATGTACTTGATTGACACTTGTATATCTAGGCTGATATTAAGTGAATGGATCCACACTGCTGTTTAATCTTCTATCATTACAATAATATCTTTCATATTTACACATACACAGAGATTATATATATATATCGCTGAGGAGTAAAACAAAAATAATTTTTTAAAAAGTAATAAAAAAAAATTATTTTTACCTCCACGCTCAAAATAGAATTGCATTTGTATATAATAAGCATGTACACATTCACCAAAAGATTTCCCATATATAGTGTGAAGGTAATATTGTTTTTTTTCAAAATTTCCAAACATTTAGAGAGAGAGATATTGTGTGTATGTAATTGCAGGATTTGTCTTGAACATAACCTATCAGTGGTAAGTTTGATAACAAAATAAATCTTTCAAATGTATAACCCTTCAGCATGAAGATGTCTGTGATGCAGATTTGCAGTGGATTTCAGATAAATACCCACTTGTCTGAATCGTAATTAAAGAGAGCATCGAGTGCTCCAGACTAACATTTTGAGTTACCATGGTTACTGTACTTGCCCACAGGGTTAGTCAGGACAAGTCACAAAGGCACTAAAAGTGCTGTATGTTAAAAAATAGGTTGCCTGCATTGCAATTTAACTTTCCCCTGTACATCACGCACATGTTAGTCTAGAGCCCTGCCATTGCAAGAAAAATGGGGACTAATGAGAAGAAAAAGATATGTATGGTAGGTATGTATATGCATATTTAAATATGTTTTACATTTTGTTTAATGTTGCCTATAGAGGAACATACAAATTTCTCAAATTATTTTTTTGTTTTCTGGAAACTGTGCTACAGTTTCATTACAACATCAAACATTGAATTATTTTGCTGGAAGTATATTTTGCTGAAGCTTTCTGGTTCATGCAGCATTGGGACTAACATGCAGACAGAAAGACAGACAGACAGACGGCATACAAGCGGCAATACAAGGGGTAGTACACAGGGTCAAGGTGGCTACAAAGGGGAGGTCACTCTAAAGGCAGAGAGATGCCACATCACATCAAGGAAACCTGTTTGTCATAACAGTAGATATGAATATTGACGTTATATGTACCTGAAGCTGTATATCCGATGGGAGAGGAAAAAGAAAAGGAATTACATAAGTATCATGCAAAGGAGTACTATCTCCTATCGACTGCAGTTTTTAAAAAAAAAATGTGAGCCGTTTATCTTTAAGAATTCAATAGATGTGAAAGACGCTATCTGCTGGTACTTAAGTACTGCTAGCACGTCATGTGAGATTACTGAAGGCAGTGAATTGTGTTCACATTAATTTCAATTACCAATTTAACATAGACATTTAATTAATTTGACAACAAATCGATGCTAGTTAGTTAAACATATGGTCACCATCAAACTGAAATGTACATGCTAGATGATTCGTACACTGCCTTAGAAACAGATGGTGTTTGAGTCAAATGTTTTTTCATGCATATTGGCTACGAATGTAAAAAAAAAAGGGATAATATACATCAGCCACAGTCAACAGCCTCTCAAAGTTAAGTTCACTTTACCGAATATCATAGTACAAATGCACGGACTTTTGTCGGGCATGTTTTAGGCTGCACTGACTGCGAGTGCGGGAAATAGACGCCATTTCTCGGCGGTAATGTGGCACAGCCTGCTAAGTTTGCACACAAACATTTCAACCTCCTGCCTGTACACCAACCCAAATGTGAAGTGGCGATATTTATAGCATGCCCTTCGCGCACTATTTTTCTTTTTCTGACATGAGGTAATCAGGTCATAGAGATCTTGATGAGCTTCCAAAACTGGAGTACCTCTGACTGGGCTTCTTGCATTGTCCCACTCACAAATTATTAATAATAATATAGATAAAAATAAACAAAACAATGTTTACATCATCATGCAATTACTAGCCACATGTGGACCTTGAATTATAAAAATTTCTAAATGAATACTAATTACCTTACAAATTAAGAATGTTTGTATCTCAACAAAAGTATATTGTATTAGACCTGATAGAACACATGCCTGTGGACGGTAGCTATCGAGCAAGTCGTGCAAGCTATGATACAACCATACTCTATAAGATGAACGACTCAAACATGATTAAATAAATGTAATATTTAAAGCAATATGTTGGATATAGATATATAGATATACAAAGATATATATTGTGGAAAGGAAAGTGGAATATGTAGAAAAACAGGGGTGTAATATGATTATATTGATATATATATATAAATAAATATATTCGTTGAAATGTGGTGCCATTAAGATCACCCACTGAGGTTGACTTTTAGTCTTATTTCCTTGAACTATGATATGAAACTTATCATATGTTTTCCTTTCTATTTGTATTTAAAACATCATTGATACACGTTTACATAAATTCTCCGTTCATTAATTTGTTCATTACCTGCAAACAGAGATTCAAGGACATAAGATTGGCATTTTCGAGACAGTGTTTATTGTGAAGCGAGAAAGGTTTCGCCTCAAGACGTTGTGTACAGGGAACAGATGATACGTAATCTGCCCACAGGGCTGGCAGGTGTTTTCAAAACAGAGAACATATAAAGCCAAAAAAAATAAAACTCTGGTGTGCCAATGATTTGCCAACTTCGTCTCAAAGGTATTGGTTCTGACCGAGAGAAAGGTACACCACGCAAGACTTGGAGGGAGCGACCACAGTACGGAAAGAGGCAGCAGACAACGCTGCTGATGAAACGAGCCCAAATCTGAGCTGCGGTGTGAGAAGGGGGAACACTGACGTATACATAGGTGTGTAGGTGCAATACATAGTCTAGAACTCGGCCTGTCCAGCAGCTGTTGGCCATAAGGCTCTGAAATAAACACCCCCCTCGTCAGCTGCCTCGTGTATATATAAACACGCTCTTCACCATGCTAACCCAAATAATGGTTACCAGTGCACAAATAATAACCCTAATGTCAACTAAATGTTGGAAGCGAAAAATAAAAAGAATCCGGAACGGATTACGCATTCGACAATGAAACGAGATACTGCTACGTATATGAAAAATGTTTGGCCAAAAAGTAATATTTGCTGGCAATCTATAAAATGGTGCTGCTGTATAGCTATAAGTAGACACTTACCGTTTCCATTAAGGTCATACGACAGCCCGGAAGTAATCAACATTATGTACTAACATTGCAAGAATATCTACACAGCAGTGTCATCGTCTGAACTCTGATGATATATGTATAAGCAGATCCAGGGGGATGGGGCAAGGTGCCACACTTTGTCCTTAGCAATTAATGCTTAATGTTATCATTTCTGTGCCCCTCTGTTAACAACACCCTGGATCCACCTAATACGGCTGGCTATACATACATGAATACACAATAACTGACTAGAGATATGTCAGTGGACTAGTATTAACAGTAATGTTCATGCTAAATAATTTATTTGAAAATGATACATGAAATGTTCACATTCGTAAATTATCAAATGGTAAATGACAAACTTCTTGAAACAAAATTATCCTCATCTTCATAGAATTTTAGTTCCTTCTTGAGAGGATTGCTTGGCACATTCTTGTACCAGCTCTTTACTATTCTAGTACCTGTAAGCTCTTTACTGTCAGATGTTTGTGCAGGCCTTTCCCTGGCATTTTTGTGGTAAACATAATTTTATCAGGAACGTTATCAGTAACAAAAGTAGTAAATGGGGCCTTTCCAAACATCTAAATCGCTGAACTATATATCGCTCAGTGTCAAAATATACATGAAGATAATGTTGAACAAACATTAGTTTATATATAGAACGCATCAAATGAAACACCAATCTATTTTAGGACCAGATGTCTTCTTTATTTTTATCTATTACATGTAGTTTAGATTTTCAATACATTTTCAGTCTACTGATTATCTCAATAAATTTACATCATTTTATGTAGTCTAGAATAGAAAAGAAAAACATTAGAAGATAAAACTGGGGTGTTTTTTTTAGGTCACATAATTCTCTTCAAAACATTTCTTGTTTATTTAAATTATTGGAGAAGAAATATAATTGGAATGTATGTGCTCATCAAGAATGTTGACAAATGATGCAGTTTTTACAATTTTGGTGGCTCAGTCCTGAATTATTTGTCGGGTTTCATGAAGAGTGTAGTCGTATCCATGTTTTATGGCTTCCGACGGCTGTTTTCATTGGTAGGCCTGTACACACAAATCAGGCTGACAGACACCAAGCCTGTTGGGATTTATTTTTTGCTACTATTAGATAACTTTTATTAATCACTAATAGATAGTGCCAGTCATAGCTCATGATTTTTCAGCTCAACAAAGGCCTAATGAAATGGGACAACATTAACCAATCAAGGAAATGTTCTTACAAAAACAGTTCCCACAAAAACATAACATTTTGTCATAGTGTTGTTGCGTTAGGACATAGATCTCATTGCTAAAGGCAACTGGACACACTCCAAGTAGCAGTGCCAGTAGAGAGAGGGATAACTTGCTGCTTTTGAGATTATTTAGCTCATATGGCAGGTTTGTCAGTTAACCAACAGGAGGAAACCTGAAACACCTGTACTGTAGCACATAGGGTTGCAGCAAACCTGTGAGCAAGCCTGGTACTGAAGAACCGAGATGTTGAACTCCCTCATTACCGCATCGGGGCACACAATTACGAATGTTCTTTAGCACGATTTCCAGCTCAAGCTCTAATGTAATATGGGGATTTGTGAACAAAACTTAGAATAGAATGGAATCTTACTCGAAAATGGGACCAGAAAGGGCAACACCACCCAGAACTGATCCCAGGATCTTTGATCCTCAGATATGCCAGCATCTTTTACTGCACTATCCAACCACCTACTCCAAGTTTTGTAATGATGCATATAAGTAAATTGATACTGAGTTCACATTGTTGTTGTTACACTTGGGCTCCGATAAACCAAATCTTTATATATTTTTCTAGAATGCTTTCCAGGAAGATGAAAAGTGCTGCTGTTATATCAGACACCAGATCATTTTTTTCAGCCCTGCATGATAATCCATAACATGTAGAGCTATGGAATTACCATTATTATGTTATGTTATTTGTTGATGATTACATATTTATCGAGCATGTTAAAAAACATACTGTATTCGTGTTCCATGTTATATAGTATAATAGAATATGGTTTTGCCCTGAACAAGTGTAAAGAAGTAGGCCACACATTTTTCAACTTTCCGAAATACTTCATTAAGAATAACACAAACAATCCAATTATATCCATATCTGTGCATAAATTATTACTACTATACTAGTACTTTCTAGTTAAACCCCTATCATTAATTTACCATTAGCAGACTTTTTACCAAGATAAAAAAATTCTTAGTTATCTAGCAACAGTAAACATGCTAATGATGTTAAACGATGTAATCTAGTTGGCATGCCATTCTGTCAGTATATTATGTCAGGTCTACCTAATAAATCAAACTTCCTTCATTGCCAAAACTGCATTTCAGCAAGTCTGATTTCATTCGTGGGCCTGAAACTGCCACAAGTTTACGTTTCTGCGTTGATAAATATTGCTACTATTGATGCTGTTATCCGATAGAGTTGGCCATGCATGGGGGGAATAGGTTTGAGTTGTAACACTTATTAGAACATGTATATATTAACGTTGTTAAGGTTAACTGAAACATGGACATGTCTTTAACTGAGAGAGAGACGAGAGACGAGAGAACAGAAATTTACTTGTCCAATGGTGATACGTGAGTTTCAAAGATAGGAGAAATCGTTGGTCCGGGATAAAAATGGCTGGAAATACAGTGATGTAAAGCTATCACAGTCATTTCCTGATAAAACCTTGTAGGCGACATATCAACGGGCATAATCATGAGACATGTAATGATCACAACTACCCTCCTACTGCTACCATACGAAAATAGAAATTTGTGAATTCACAGTATAAATTATTACATGTGAAATGAAGACGTGACATTTCTAATCAAAATTATATTGTATGCATGTGCAAACTCTGATCAGCTGGTAACAACAATTTCGATTTTGATTACTTGTGCTAGTTGATAAACCTATTTTCAGCTTGCATTTCTGATCAATTCTAGCAATATCCAGATTGCATGTTTGCATTTCTAATAGATGCTAATATCCAGCTTACAGTGGTAAAAACTGTCGGCTGATAAAACATTTGAATGTAGAGATGATCTTCTGCAGGCTTAGGTGGAACATACACGTTGATTACATGGCAGATCGTGATTGGAAATAGGCGACTGACAATATAGATAGTGCTCAACCATGTTCACCTAGCAGAAACCTTGAACATGTCTGTCTTTAGTGATGGTACCCTGGCTTACAGAGTCCAATCAGAAGGGATCAGACATGCAAGTATTTATTAATGATAATGCACACTCTGAAGTTAATTTAGGTTTTCTGTGGTGAAATACCTAAACACCATATTCATTTTAATCACTCTTCATAATATTAAAAGATACAATTTCTGACATTAGCTACAATTCAAATATTAAATAAACAGGCTTAATAAGGCTTGTACATTTGGTAAATTGACAAATAACATTAAGATGATAACAATTTAACTTCATTAACTTGAAAAAGTCTAACAGGAATTAAACTCTCACACCAAAAATACCAATTATCATTGATGGGAATATTTTAAAAAGTGAGAATATTTCAAAAGTTTTAGCAGTTCAAATTTTGCATACTTTCAAATTTTACATATGTTCGTCTGTGGCTGGCCAAGAAGAGCACAGGGCAAACTTTAAAAACAAATTGGTCAAATATCTGCGACTTTGCGGCAATTACCCACGACATTAGACAGTGGATTCACTGCTACCATCTTAAGCTTGGACCCAGCTGTGCCAGATCAAGCCAATAATTGTAATAGCCGGACCGCAACCAACGGAATTGATTCGGTGATCTGACCAGAACTTTAAGGATATTACAAGAGTACATACCGAGCACGAGCAAAAGCTTGAGGCTCCTTTTCGGATTTCCTGACAATTATCCTATCTCTGGCTTGAATCTCTTCAGCAGTGACATCACTGAAAAATTAAAAACAGATAATTCGCTGATGTCGATGTGGCAGAATAACAATAATAACAACAATTACATATACTATACATAGTGCATTGGAATTTTGCACATAGAATGCACACCCAAAAATACGATGTATCTGAAAGAAAAATATATAGAAACATACAAACCCACATCATCAGTTCAATCAGTTGCATGAATAACTATTTAAAGCACATATAAAGTCAAATATTAATCTTAAAATTTGTATGTATAAGACAATAATGTTCTCATATTAAAATGCACATCAAAATGGGCAAGATATATTATGAGCAAAGACATCATACAATCAGAATTCATGCGTACATGTCTGTATTGGATCCATTAGATGGATGCTTTTTTATGTAATTCCTACAGTACAGAACATATTACGGTATGCAAATTCTCGTACAAAACATAATGCCAAAGACAGAAAGAAAAGTGAAATAGATTTAGTTGAATATATTAGGAGCAAAATCCATAATTAATGTATACTTGTACTGGCTACAGTACATGTTTATTTACGATATATATTTTTTTTAAATTAAAGAAAATATCTTGAAAATACAAACAATGTGGCTTAGGAGTTAGCTGAAATAGAATATTTAAATGAGGAAGTAGTGTACAGCTGAATAAGAAAAACGTTCAGCACATTTAAACGTGAAACAGCAAGCAAGGTCATGAGCAACATCACATTTAGCATATAGCTCAGTTCTCAACATCAAAATTAGCATTACCATGGAAATTGTCATTAACACATCATACGGTCTTGTACGGTTCGTAAAGACC
The DNA here is from genome assembly GCA_032361185.1 of Lepetodrilus ovalis. Classification (NCBI taxonomy): domain Eukaryota; kingdom Metazoa; phylum Mollusca; class Gastropoda; order Lepetellida; family Lepetodrilidae; genus Lepetodrilus; species Lepetodrilus ovalis. Next base: position 5,675 of record JAUTBQ010209454.1, on the reverse strand, counting down.
AATTCTTTTAGTGGTGCTTGATCAGGAACAGATCAATAACCCAAGCAGTGACCGCACAAAATTCATCTTTATGAATTCAGATGACAACAACATACTTGATACACACTGATTAATCTGTTGTCAGACCTCATAAAGAATAAAGATGGGCAAGATACGGCAATGCCTAAACATTGGATTCTGGTTGGACAACAACTATCATGAGCCGATACAATATCAGCAATGTAATAGTAATAGAAATTAGTATAGTCAATTAACCAGGTATTTCACAAAGTATTGGGATCCGAACAGCTTGTAGAATCTTGTTATTTTCTTTTAAATGTAAAATATTGCTCATAAGACTAGGTAAATTCCAACCCTTTGTGTATCCTGTGAGAGATGTTTCACAATGTAGACCTTTCCTATAGTACTTGATAACATAAATACACAATGCAAATTCTCATGCCATTTACTTTTCTTTTTAAAGGAATAATAACGTAATGTCATATTGAACAAACCATGCTATGCACACAGCCATCTACTACTACATAACGCACCATTGGCCTCCGTAATGGGCACTTGCACAAAACAATCTTAGCCTAAGAATTTCATTGGTCAAATGTGCCACAAAGCAGTAATGTCCGAATATTACATTTAACATTACAAAATGTGGTGTTGACTGATGATGAATGTAGTCCCAAGATCAGTTTGTGCATTCAAGATTAAGCATGCAATATTTTGACAATCAGAGCAGCAGCTTTGTAAAGGTCCCAATGGTCAAACCAAAATATGCCTGTAAAGGGCAGTCATGTCTTCTTCCAATAGGACGAGATTGACCACGCATGTTACTCTTCAACATGATCAATGAACAAGACTTAAGATTGCTGATGACATAAAAGAGCATCTGATGGCCAATCGTTCTGGGTTTTCTGTTGTGTTCACCAAGTACTTCCACAGTAATGCAACGATGTTAAATTTTCTTAACGACAAATCACAAAATGTCCATATTGAAGAACTGGTCATAGACATTATTCGTACTCGTGAAACCCGTTAGTGCCAATAGGGCAACAAGAACACGCAAAATCTGGTTCTTGCTCCAACAGACTTTTGTCCGGAGCTGGTTACAGGGTGGAACCTAGCAGGTCTGGTCAACACCTTTTGACACGATACATATGCCACCCATGCTACAAGAATCAACGTTGCTCAACAAAGTCGGCACGGAATCCTACATTCGATGGGAACAAGATGTTGGAAGGCAGGAATCATCCCACCTTCGATTACTCGCGTGGGACCGTGCGCGCCACGTGCAACATTGTCTCGTCAACATCAAGGATATCACACATGGAAGCCTACATCTTCGCCAGGTAAGTTCCTACATGAAAGCACCTTTTGGCCGAGCTGCAGAAATCCATTTCTCATGAAGACAAATTAAGCGCCTGTCATCTGGAATGTATTCAATATAATTGGCACCCATAATGGCCTTGCTTGCCGTCATGTGTGCTCAATCTTTATCTATCTGGGTACATTCCGATTCTCATGATAACCTGCTAATCGCTCCAGTATGCAAAGGGCATTGTACTCAATGAATCTATTGAGTGATGACCAAATTAATTTTCTATTATCAAATTCCATGTTCTGAAAGGCGCAGACAATTGGGAACAATATCCAGACATCTTGGTAAAATAACATTCCATCAGAACACTTAGCAATCTTTCATGCATTCACTGCAAATTAGATAAATAACATCTATATACCATGCACAAATCTACACAAGTTTTGGCACATTCAATAGAAAACCTCTTTGCCAACCAGAACGAGTTAGAACTTTGGGAGGGTGAGTCACTCGATGGGTTTAAACATTAGTCCAGGGTGAAACAACACTTTTCTACAGGGCTTTGTCCATTTACATTAAAAGTTACCCCTTGCTCCAAAATTATATTTCCATTAAAATGCACTCAAATGTATAATGAAAAGGTTTTGGGAGTAAATTTCCATCAAAACTGCTATTAAATTGAAATTTTATTCATTTTTAATAACAAAAGTAATCTTGTTCCCAATAACCTCAAGATACAGCACTGCAGGAATATCTCACCCGTATGCAATAACAACACGCTATTCACGATTCAGACGAGAAACTAATAAAATTATTCCCCACTAGGGATATTTATATATATATATAGAAAACCAGACAACAGGCAGCACTTCTATATATATATTTATATCTACTTGTAAATGTCTCAGCCAGACATAGTGTGCTAACACCTTATCACTGAAACTATCATTTCGGACGAAAGTTCCAACAACTGCTACTACTGTAAACATAAAGACACTGGCCCAATGCCTCTATGGGGGCACCTCTATTAGGGGCACCTCTATTAGGGGCAGCTCTATGGGGGCACCTGTTTGCACACAACACAGCAGTCCATGCCACGGGGCGAGGAGCAATACCTGGAGCCGTGAGACTCGGTGTCGGACAGCCACTCGGGCCGCACACCGCAGCGACTGGCCGCCTCCCAACGCGACATCTCCTGGAGGTCGTCCATAGAGTAGGTCAGGACAGAGCCAGAGCCGCTTGAACAGCAACCACAGAGATGTCAGTGATCCAGCACCTCAGTATCATGTCCCCCATCAGTAACATCCACACATATGCAGACGCCTCGCACACACATGCATACATACACACACACACACACACACGTGTGCGTGCACACACACACGCCTCGCACACACACACATGCATGCATACACACACACATACACACGCCTCGCATACACACACACGCATACACACACATACACAGTAGCTATGTCAGTAGACTAGTTACATCCCTCCTCCCACCAACTGACACACCAATAATCCACTTGAACAACCACTGTAGATATGTCAAATGTCTTTCATCAACCACCAATCAGACACAAAGACACTCTGGCAGTAACACAAAGACAAGCCACTTGAGCAGCATCTATAGAATTCTGTGTGGCCTGTATGACTGTCTTCCTGATGCCTTCCACAGACAGTATACAGGACATTGTTACACACGGACATAAAGACACAGACACTCTGACAGCTACACACATGTATAGATTCAGAAGATATACAGTCACACCACACACAGAACACACTGGCATTGCCAGCCCCACGCCCACAGACACACACAGACACAGACACACAGACATATACACGCACACATACAGACACACACACGCGCACACACACACACACATACAGAGACAACCACCCATCCACCCCCACAGCTACAACTTACTGCTTCTATGCGTCTGTCTCTAGCAGTAACAGCTTCATGCAGTGTACAGGTAGGCAGATATACAGGTCACTATGGAGGTCTTGGGCATGCTGTTCCTCGTGTGTTAAATGGATATTATTCAATTTTGAGAATATGCAGACTCTATGCTCATAGATTTAAAGCAGCAGTTCCTAAACTAATGAGGTATCTTCCCCCCAACTCGGGGCGTAAATAACAGAAAACAAAGTCTACTGCAGATAAGGATGTCTAGACTTGAAACTAAATCATCATGCCAATGAATTCCTACGGGTTAGTACCTAGACTGAACATAGGACAATGGCAGTCAGCATAGTCAATGGTCAGAACATCATCGATGTCCATGAAGTATTGTGAGGCTCAGAAAATCATGGATAGCCATAAAGCATATCATCAAGCTACTTTAAACCCTCACCATTAATTCATGGTGGATCCTTGTCTGAAATGCCATTGCCTACATCACATGTAGTATTAAATAACGTGGACATACATTACTTTCTTTATGACATAATATGCACTTAATGCAAGGACCTGTCAGGTCTTCATGTACAATATCAGATCATATATTTACATATACATAAAAATGCATAACTAAAGAATGATGTCTACTAGCTACACATACTGCTACGTCTATATACTAGAGTAGTGGTGGTGGTGGAGTAGTGGTGATAAGTGGTGATGGTGGTGACAGTGGTGGTGGTTTCTACTGGTGTAGTAATATACCTCTCTGTGTCTGACACCCACTCGGGGCGAACCCCACCAGCGTGATTGCTGCTCTCCCATCTCTTCTCCTGCAGGTCATTGAGAGAGCCAGACACCGAAGCCCTTCAAGCATGAGAACACATCGTTAGCTAAAGCTCATAGGCCATGCCTACAACCAACACCTTGCTCGTATGTCGACGGAATCTGCCGTGCACCTTCTTCACGTTTCAAAAGCAAAATAGAAATACCTGTTCTGCCAAAGAATATAGCCACATGACATTTCTATTCAAAACACCGAGCGAAAAACAGTACGGAATCAAAAGAAAGGATTTTTTTTATTTCTTCTTCTTCACGTCTTGGCTGGATTGCAATTCTGCCAGACACATAACTGATATATTTAGTCAGAGTCTAGTGTCAGTAGGTTTTTTCCTCCAGTGATCTAAATCCAGAATTCCATCTAAATTAGATTTGTGTAAAACATAAGTCAGAATTAGCTCAATTATGAACATATACAGTCAGAATTACCTCAATGATAAACTAATTTGCGTTGTTCAAGAGGCAGTAGTTCAAGGAACGCATGCAAGACATGCTCAGAGTTGATTAGAAACCTTGACATGCCCCATCTCGTTAATAAATAAATATCATAACTTTATTAATCAGATGACTGCTACAAGAGTGTACTACCTTCTCATGCTGCAAGTTCATATTTCTAAATTCACTCATGGAGTATATTGCATGCCAGAATCGTGTGAACGAGGTCTTGCTGTAATAATTAGATAAGACTACTGCAAAGACTGCACTACCTAATCATGCTGTAAGATAGTATTTCCAAATTTACTCATCGAATGTATCATGTACCAGAATTAGATCTTACTTTTCAGATAAGTCTCTAACATAGACTGTACCAACTTCTAAAGCCGTAAGTTCGTATTTCGAATTTTACTCATCAAATATATTGCATACCTGAACTTTTATTTATTAATATATTTTTATTGAATCAGGCATTTATATGCACTTTCAAGATCTCACTTATATAACTGAATTACACCATACGATGTTACATAATGATTTCTTGTGTGTATTATTTGCCCACTGACGGTGATGACAACTCATGTAATTACAGAACCTTCACTGCGAACAGGAAAAGACGTTGGTCTGATGTTGGGTAATGCTAGTTCTCAGCGTAGCAATCAAAGATTACGAAATGTATATTAATGCCATGCCGAGTTGCCTTTCTGGATATTAACCCTTCAACACCAGGATATTAACCCTCCAAGACCAGGATATTAACCCTTCACCTGAATTTCCTTTTGGACCTTTACCCTCAGAATATAGTTCTTGTGCATTTTAACCATCATAAAGTAGATGTTGCTGATTTTAACAATTCAGACTATACTACTTTTGGTTCTAAACCTCAGAAAATAGTCCTCGTAGATTGTACCAATAGAGCTACTCTTCAGGATATACATCAAAGAAAAGTTTTCTTTGATACACAACAGATAACGATATTAACTCAACTTCAATGATGCATTAATTATGCAAAGTTAATTTTATTTCATTACTGGATAGAAATAACTCGTTAGGTATACAAAATATTCTTTTGTTGTTTAACTTCTCTTACTCTGCTGAATGCCAACAATTAATTACAGTGCCCCCTCGATATAAGGCTGTTCGATACAGAGCGGATTCGGATATAAGGCTGGGTCAGATGTGGAC